>VONZ01002375.1:0-54446 GCA_012976165.1 Labeo catla
AGTCACAGCTGGACTGCACAAGCCAGGTCAAGTCACCGCTGTTCTTCACGAGTCAAGTCAAGTCACGGCAGGCCTCCCTGAGTCAAGTCAAGTTACGGCAGGCCTCCCTGAGTCAAGTCAAGTCACAGCAGGCCTCCCTGAGTCAGGTCAAGAAACTGCTGTCCTGGCAGAACCTAACCAGGTCCCCTCTGACCTTCCAAAGTCTCGTCACGTCTCAGCTGACCCCCTAGAACCTTGTCACGTATCAGCTGACATCCCAAGCCACGCAGAGCCCACACTACCAAGCCACGCAGAGTCCACGCTAACAAGCCACGCAGAACCCACATTCCCAGGCCACAAGTCCACAGCATCCACACCCTCAAGGCCAACAGACATCCCACTATCCACTGTGCTGCCTGTAATGGCCGTTGCCATTTTCAGTGTGTGGGCTGCACACGAGTCTGCTCCAGAGGCCTCGTCTGTCCACGAGTCTGCTCCAGAGGCCTCGTCTGTCATGTCACAGCCAAGAAGGCCTATTATGAACTCTCTGCCTGTCATGCCACTGCCAAGGAAATCGTCCGTAAACACACCGCTCTGCTATGGATGTCACTAGTTCCACTGTGGATATCACTGCTCCTGTCTGCTCTGCCTGCCCTGCAATGGCTCCCTGTTATGCCTGCTCTGCCTGCCTAGCCATGGCTTTCAGTTCTACCTGCTCTGCCCACCTCGCCATGGCTCCCTGCTCTACCTGCTTTGCCTACTCCACTATGGCTTCCTACTCCGCCATTGCTCCACGGCCCAGGCCCTCCAGTGTTTCAAGGTCTGCTAGGGATTCTGTAATGCCACGCCAGCAGAGGGAGCCCTCACTCATTGACTGCCTGCTGCTGCTCCCTCTGCTGCCTCGTTGGTAACTTCCTGTTTGACAGCCATAAAAGGCAGGCCTTGCCAAACAGACATTTGCAAAGTATTGTTTTGCTCATGCGATATTTTTAATGGGTCACAACCACGTATCCGCATATTCAAATTTCATTTAATTGTAATGTAACATAATCTTGTCGGTTAACGGTTAATAATGGCTTAACGGCCATCGGTTGTCAGTTAGGCTATATAGGAGAAATAAAATAACCGAAATTAGCCTTCCTGGACTAATAATAGTTAATCAGAAAAAATGATACTAAACTGTTCCTGTTTATTAAAATTCATTGTTGTTTGATCAAGTAAATATAGTCTTTAACAAAGTACAAAATACCCCATCATTATTGTTAATAAAAATAATTTTTATAGGCCTATAATAGGTTTTGTTTAGCCTATATATTTTAGGTTTAGCCTAATAGGCTAACAGTTTTTTTTAGGGGTGAGATCATCACGCACCCCATTTTATCGGTAAAAGGCCAGTTGGATGGAAACAGGCTGTAGACAGCAAATTTCGCTCATCTTTTTTATGCATATTGTAGTGGACAGCATATTCCAGGGCCTAGTTTATGGCGGGCCCCTTCCTGACCACAATAGTTGACAGAGGTTTGCTACAGTTTGATTGGATCTTGGTGAACTAACATAAGCAAACTGTCCAACGCATCAGATAAAGATGCCAGGACAACAGCCAGACATCTTTTGGAGGGCAAAAAGAAGACCTTTGGTACAAAGCACGGGAAGGACAGAAATTCCTATTGGTCAAAATGCAGTTACCCACCTTGAGACTGATTCCTAAGATTTTGGCCTGTGACCGACCATAAAAATTCCTTAGGACCTCCAGATGCAGCAGCATTGGGTGAAACAGAGGGAGATCACAAAGATTCATCGAAATCTATTCATAACTAGGTTTTTAAACCCTAAAACTGATGCACACTAAAACACACATCTTACTAATTCAGATAAATAAGTATTCTTATTAGTTATGTGTAGTGCAACATCTTACACAAACTCGGCTGACAAATGAATGCATGCATGACAGTTCGATCTTTTCCCATCATGTTTGGACTTAATGTGTTCATAACATTGCCAAATGCATTCTGGTTTGGAAAGTGAGAAATGCACCAGTAAAACTTTAGTGACACTTTTCTAACTTTGTGTTTGGACTATGCAAATAAATTCCACAGAAGGAAAAACTGGTGGGCAACCACATGTCCCCCCACTCTGATGGAACCAGCCAATCACAGCACAGAAATGGAGAAGCACCAAATTGCAATCCCCTCATCATCGGAAAGGGAGAAAAGTACCCTTCCAAAAGACACTCCTTGTTCTGAATCTGAGTTCCAAAAGCGAAGGGACAGCAACAGATCACCTCCGTTTTGAGTCTGCAACTTGTAAAAGAAGGGACACTAACAGGACAACTCTGAGTATGAGCCCTGCGACAAGGGTGAGACAATAGCAGAAACACCACCATTTTGAGTCTCCCTTTCAGAGAGACAGTAACAGATACAGTGTTCTGAGTCTGAGTCCCATAGGGGAAAGACACAAACAGGACAACCTTCGTTCTGAGTCAATCGCCTGTCAAGGAAAGGGCTATAACAGAACAACAACGTTCTGAGTTTCCAGCCTGCTACCAGGAAGGCAGCAACAGAAACACCTTCGTTCTGAGTCTCCCACACGTCCAAGAGTGACTAACAGATCAACCAGTTCCGAGTCTGTGACCTGCAAGGGTGAGGCAACAACGGATACCAAGTCTCCAGCTTTTGAGGCAGCAACAGATACAACCACATTCTGAGCCTCCAGCCTGCGAGGCAACAGATCATCTACGTTCAAAGTCTCCGTCCAGCGAGACAACTACCGATGCAGCATCCTGAGTCTCCATCCTAGGGATTCAAAGCAGATTGACCAAGTTCAGAGTCTTGAGCCCAGTGAGGCAGAAGACACACAGACATTTGCAATGACGAGCAAACCTTCATTTCAGGTACTTTTGCTTGCGTGTTCCAAGCTAAGGACCTTCAGCACCTACTCCAGGGCCACATCTGCGTGTTCCAAATCTTAGGACCCTTGGTGCTCCAGGTGATCAGCATCCTACAGTGCTTGTCTATCTCTTGTCTATCTTTTGTTAATAAAATCAATTTTATTACAACTTGTGTCGATAATACAGTAAGTGGTTCTACAAGTTAGAGATCCCACCAATCTTTCTTAAGTGATGTACTCATAACCACACATTAATTGACATGTGATCCAAGGATAACATCATTTGATAACGTCATCTGTGATGTGAGTACCCATCACTACACTATTTCACCTCCCTAGGTTGGCAAAAGTGAAATTCACTACAATATTCTCTGTCGATAACAAAACAGCGCAAAAACTGGATGGAAATTAGCGCGCTTTGCAGCGTAATGACTCAGACCAAAAGTGGCGGCCCCCTAATGGCGGCGGGGCCCTAAGCAGCCGTTTAGTTCGCTCATAGGGAGGGCCGGCTCTGATGCTAACTGTATATCAAATAACAATAACAATCAATCTTAATACAAATAATATAGTACTATAGAAAAAAATATTACACATTTCTTAGTGTTCTTTATGGCTCTAACAGGCCTATTTACACTTGGTCACTTCATGCATTTTCTCTGCTATCCGATCATGAAAAGACCAGGTGTAAATGCCCTCCGAAACACTTTCGGACGCATTTAAATCTGATTGCTCCAACCAATTCAGGAGGTGGTCTGGGCCGCTTTCCTGACGGAACTGGAAAAGTGTAAATGCATCTGGTATAGAAATCATATATGCAAATTTTACTCCTCCCAAAATATTAAAATAATAAATGTGTGAGAGCGTTTTATAGACTATATGGCATGTTATAGTCAGATATATGTCTATGACTAATGCAATGCGCATTGCCGTGGATAAGTAGCTGAGTATCTCTTCAGCAAAGCCGACACGCAAACTGCCACAAATGAAACTACAAGTAAGTTGCAGGCGCTCAACACACAATCATCTTCATTAAAAGTAGTGAGACTAACCTATATTTCCAGTGCTAATGCCATGCTGCTGCTGCTGTCTTTGATCTTGAAATTATAGCTGATAAGGAATCAAATGCAGCACATATCTGTTGCTTTCATTGATGTGAACTCTGTTAAATTTGGATTTATATCCGTTTTGCGAAGACACATTTATGTGGCCAAGTGTTGCCAGGATCTTTTCAATGTTCTATAAAATAAAAATGACGCGATAAAAAAGTAATAGTGTTTACACTGTAACACTGAATGATAGAGTCTAAGATTGTTCAGGCAAAACTACTGTCATATACTTTGTTCACGAATAGATGTTTATGATGTGCTTAACAATAATACAACTAATTTCCCATACATGAAATGGTTTTGTATTGTATAATACATGCTTGTGTTTATGACTATAAAATCATATTTATTTATTTATTTTATTGTATAACAGTAGGATAATATTAGTGTATTAATAACACTCTGTTCATGAATAGATCTTTAACATGAAAAACAATAATAATTAGTTTATAGATATAAAATGCCATTTTTAAAGATAGTATAAAGCATGTGTGAGTCTATGACTACAAAATCATACTATATGTATATATTACAGATGCTCCTTATATTAACATGCTTACAGTTTTTTTGTTTGTTTGTTTGTTTGTTTGTTTGTTTGTTTGTTTTTTAGTGATCTGATACCTGCACCACAGATGAATGCTACATGAATGCCCAGTGGTGGATGAAGTACACAAGTCAAGTACTTGAGTAAAAGTACAGATACGTAAAATAAAATATTACTCCAGTAAAAGTAAAAGTGCTCCTCTTTCAATTTTACTCGAGAGAAAGTACGAAAGTCCCTGATTTTTTGTGTACTTAAGTAAAAAAGTACTGATAGATTTATTTTGCAATTTTATATAGGTTACTTCATTTAATGTTATATTAGCACATAATGTTAGCACATAATGTTATATTAGAACAGTTAGCAAGAACATTTTAAAGAAAATATAATTATATTTTCATAATGATTTTTCCTTTTAAACATTGTCTGTGTAAAAACACCCCTGGCCAAATGCCCTCAGAAGGCATCACTTCCCACTTTAATAATTACTGTAGTTACCATTTTCTGAACATCACATCTTTTTCCCTCGGATGTCATCTATCTAGGTGGTTGAATAAAAATATTTGGACTTTATATCTAAAAATTACCTAAACTTACCACCAGCAAGCTTCTTAGCTAGACAGTTAGCATCGGCTAAAAATATTTAACATATACATGCATAGCATTTAAAAAAAAAAAAAAAATACTAAAGTTACAGCAGCGGGGAATATAAACGTGCATGAGTTGTTTTTTTTAAACTTTTATTTAAATTTTTCGTTTTTGACCTAAAACGGAAACACTGATGTTGATGTGTCTGAATTCAAGCATTTCAGTGAGCTTAAACAGATCACCCTTTACAGCAGATGTAATTCACAAACAACGGACAGCCTGACCTAAATATGATTTTCAGTTGCAATCATAAATCCTAAAATTCTACATTAGTAACTTACTTTTCGCAGCATCAGTCGCGCGCGCGCTCACAAGATCTCCCTGTTCTTACTTGTAAATTCAGTTGACTGGAGATTCGCTCTAAACGGATCATTTGAATCAAAGAGTTGTCGACTCGAGAACAGCTGCAATCGGATCATTCCAATTCGTGAATGAATCGTTTGGTGCGATTGGCGAATCAATTTAACAGGTTCATTGAAAAGAATCAATTTGTTCATAATCAGACACCCTTTCTGTGTCTCAGAGCATGTGATATATTAAAAGGAGTAACGATATGTTTTATGAAATGTAGTGAAGTAGGAAGTACGATCTTACGCTTTGGAATATAGTGAAGTAAAAGTGAAAGTTACTCAAAATAAAACTACTCCAGTAAAGTACAAATACTTAAAAAATGTACTTAAGTACAGTAACGAATTACAACTACTTTGTTACTGCCTACCACTGTGAATGCCACATGAAGAGTGCTGTACCAACAGCAGATGTTCGACTACACTGATATTTTATTGTAAAAAAATTTCCTAGACTACTGATGATGAGTTTTGTTTCTTAAGTCCATGGAAAGAAGCAGCAATCACTTAAATATTAGGTATAATTTACGCGTTTCACTTGTTGAACAGAATTCAGAAAACAGTTTTCAGGAATGACACAAAGTCTGTTCATGTCTCTATGGTTAGATCAGTGTAGTCAATAATGTGCTTTTGACCTTCATTGTGTATGTTTTGATGATACTGTGTTGTAAATGAAATACAAATAGTCTAAAACTCCATTCTTTCTCCATTCTTTCAATCTCTCATTGTTTCTACCTGACAGTCTGAGTCTCATTGATGGGCCATTAGAGGAGGGCCTTTTGTCTCTCAGGTGTGAAGATTCTAGATTCAGTGGTAACAGAGATCAATATCAAAGAAAATACAAAAGTGATTCGATAGTGCTATGTCCTTAATAACAATGGATGAAATGTTTAGACCCTTACTAATGAGTAAATCAAGGGTGTGTCCATGATTGTGTGTGGGTCCATGCACATGCTGAATCAGGTCAAAAGTGTTTAAAACGGTTATTATTTATTTTGTGGTTTTGATTTCTGCATTTTCTATGTGAATATTAAAATCCCCTGCAATAACAAAACAGTCAAACTCTGAGGAAATCATAACAGTTCTGTGAACTCTTCAACAAAGGCTGGAGAGTATTTTGGAGGCCTGTAAATAATGATAAATAGAATGCGTGGAGCACCTTTCAGCACAATCCCTAGATATTCAAAAGACAAGTACAGACCAAATGACACTTGCTTACATTGATAGACATCTTTAAATAGAGCAGCTACACCTCCACCTCTCCTAACAGCTCTGCAGACACTCATGAAAGTAAAGTTAGGAGGGGCTGTTTCATTGAGGACTGTTGCACTGCAGCTGTCTTCAAGCCATGTTTCATTTAGAAACATAAAATCCAGGTTGCATGTGGTTATTAAGTCATTGATCAGAAATGATTTATTTTTTAGTGAGTGAATGTTTAAAAATGCTAACTTGATGCCATTACTTTTTGTCTCTAAAGAAGTCTTAGTTTGATACCTAATATGCCGCAGATTAGATGGTTTAGCTGTACGGCCTTAGACTTTCTATCACGTGATAAAACAGAAACAGAGAAAGTTACAGGCACACTGGGTTCCCGTTTGTTCTGTAAACATTCCTGAATGTTGCTGCTATCATAGCGGGGACCCGACACATATCACTGAGAGCTGTTATCAGTTGTTTTTGGTTCACCTACAGCAGGTTTGGGCCCTGGCATTGTGGCAGTGGCCGGAGAGCTCTCGAAGGAGGAGGAGGGCGAGCTGGGCCCACAGGCTTTGGTGGTTGTGGTGCCCATCATTTTTTAGTTGATATCTGGGGACTTGCAGCAAAAGAGTGGGAGAGTCTGGTATGTTTTCCTGGCTTCCCTGGCTGTTTACCAGAAAGTCGTCCTTCACGCTGAGTCTTGGAGCTGTTGTAGTACGTCGCAGTCTGTCTGTGATGAGCTCTGTGGACAGGGCTCAGCCGGGATGGTGTCCATGAGCAGTGCTTGTTATGACTGTGTGGCGCTGTCAGTGTCCTTGTGGGATGTGTCGACCACATGACGACTCTGAAGCTGATTTGAAGTCCTGTGGTCACTCATACTTTGTCCAGGTGTGTGTGTGCCATTCATGTTGAGTGGACTGGCACACTCCACTGAAGGATGAGGAATATTGCACCAAGTTTGTTTAGGTGGAGGCCATCCAGTTTAAACAGTTGTCTATGGCTTTTGAAGTGTTTCTATGAGTTCACTGAAGTCCTTCTTTAGGAGTTCTGACTGCTCTTTCCGAATATCATTCTTTCCCACATGAATGATGATTCGATTTGCAGTCTTGTGCTTGATTAGGATGTTCCGAAGTTCCTTGTTCACATCAGAGATGGTTGCTTAAGAAAAGCAGCATGTAGTTGTAGTCCTGCTACTGATAATGGAGTCACCCACTATCAGAGTCCTGTGCTCGGCTGCGCTCTGAGCTGAATGCCGCTGTTTGCTCGACCTTGAGCACCTGTTAGTAGCGATGTTAGCTGCTGGCTCATACTGTATGATCCATGTTCAATCACATTTGGGGATTCCTCACCCACATTCATTAGTGCTTCAAATCTGTTCTCAAGCTGTATAGGAGGTGGTAAAATACCAGTTTTTGCAAGCCTTATCATAGCCATATCTGGGGTAGAGGATGCTACCGCAGCAATACGAAATACTTGTGACAATCTGATCCCTGTTTGTGCCATGGATTAGTGTGTCGATCAGTTTCGGCTTGTTCCTCTACACTTATAAACTGTTAAGATTCACTAGATTGATGGGACTTACCGGCTGTATGGTGAGGGGGTCCGTGACAATGGTCTGTTTGTGTGTTGAGTGTTCTGCCTGTTTTGGAAGTCCAGCAAGTAACTTTGTTTCAAGAACCACAATCCTTTGTAGAAGTCTGTGGCAGTTTGTGCAGCAAGTAGATTCCAAAAGAGGCATTTTCTTTCTCGTCTGTTGAAAGTAGGCAGTTGTGTTTTCCTGTATCCGGAATGTAAACTGCTGGCAGTAGGAGGCAAAGAGTGTCCTTTTTCGTAGTATTATTCCAGTTACGAAAAGTTTTTAATTTAGTGTTTATGCCAAAAATGTGTTGTTTGAACACTGTGCTACTCAGGTTAAAATCTCAGAAAAATCTGAGAGAAGTATATGAACAGGGAGCAAAGTGTGGAGCAGCATGCAAGAGCGTCCGAACAGTAGCAAAGGCGGAAGCAAAAAAAATCATGCTGCATTCATTGAAATGCAAAACTTGTTGTATGCTGGAGAGAAAACACTGCAGAAAGAAAAAAATCTTGGACTGCAATCCATTTGATCCAGCTGTAGGTGATGCTCTAATGTTGTTTTGCAGCATTCATTTAGAGTTTTTTTGTTTGGAATTTTTTTTGCCACCCCAATGTGTCAGAAGACTGCTGCTGCATCAGCTGCTCTTCAGCATAAAGATGTGGATCTAGCAGTGTTATACACACTGGTGGAGTTCATTGAAAATGAAATTGAAAAAGTGAATTTCAGGTTGTCTTTGAAAAAAGCAAAGAAGCGGGCTGAGGCTGCTAGAATTGAGTTTCCTGACAAAATACCTGGTGAGTCAACACCCAGAAAAAAATGCAAGGTATAAGTACCTTTCTAACTCAACAGGAGAAGACCATCACCATGAAAACTTGGAGGAGTTCTACCGAAGAAGGGTGTACTACACCTTTTTGGATACCAGAACTCAAGAAATGTTTAGACAATTCAAAGGAAAAGATAATAGTTCAACTGGCATTATCCTCAAAGGCTTACACAGTCTGGCAGTAGCATTCAAATGGTCAAAAGGAGTAGAACCTGGTGATGCTGAACTTGTCAAAACAGTTAGTAAGTTCTGCGGGATTGAGGAAGAAAAGGTCTTCACAGAACTAAAAGTGTTTCATGCATCCTTCTCCTTCACCAAAAGCAATGTGCAGGAAATGTTAAAGTGTCTAAAAGACAATGAGACTAAGTCTGTTTCTATAACTGCCTGTTTCATCAAGTCTCTTTCTGAACTCCAAAACATTTTTCGCAACATTACCTGTCTCCACTTTTACAGTTAGGTGATCATTTTCTAATTTAAAACTTGTGAAATCCAGTCTTTGAATTCTGTGTAATGAAGAGAGGCTGACCTACTGCTGCTGTCCAATGACCGAGATATTCCAATTAATTGTGAGTGTCACACCCCTGGTCTGTTTGTGTTGGTTTCTCCCTCATGTGCCCATATTAGGTTTGTCCTGTTCCTGCCCTTTTGTGTCATTATTAGTTAACCTTATATCACCTGTGTATTAAATAGTCTCTCGTTGTCGACCCTTTATAAGTTGCATTCAGTTCAGTGTTTGTCGTCCGGTCTTGTTTATGTGTACAGTCGTGGCCAAAAGTTTTGAGAATTACATAAATATTAGAAATTGGAAAAGTTGCTGCTTAAGTTTTTATAATAGCAATTTGCATATACTCCAGAATATTATGAAGACTGATCAGATGAATTGCATAGTCTTTCTTTGCCATGAAAATGAACTTAATCCCGAAAAAAAACTTTCCACTGCATTTCATTGCTGTCATTAAAGGACCTGCTGAGATCATTTCAGTAATTGTCTTGTTAACTCAGGTGAGAATGTTGACGAGCACAAGGCTGGAGATCATTATGTCAGGCTGATTGGGTTAGAATGGCAGACTTGACATGTTAAAAGGAGGGTGATGCTTGAAATCATTGTTCTTCCATTGTTAACCATGGTGACCTGCAAAGAAACACGTGCAGCCATCATTGCATTGCATAAAAATGGCTTCACAGGCAAGGATATTGTGGCTACTAAGATTGCACCTAAATCAACAATTTATAGGATCATCAAGAACTTCAAGGAAGGAGGTTCAATTTTTGTTAAGAAGGCTTCAGGGCATCCAAGAAAGTCCAGCAAGCGCCAGGATCATCTCCTAAAGAGGATTCAGCTGCGGGATCGGAGTGCCACCAGTGCAGAGCTTGCTCAGGAATGGCAGCAGGCAGGTGTGAGCGCATCTGCACGCACAGTGAGGCGAAGACTTTTGGAAGATGGCCTGGTGTCAAGAAGGGCAGCAAAGAAGCCACTTCTCTCCAAAAAAAACATCAGGGACAGATTGATCTTCTGCAAAAAGTATGGCGAATGGACTGCTGAGGACTGGGGCAAAGTCATATTCTCCGATGAAGCCTCTTTCCAATTGTTTGGGGCATCTGGAAAAAGGCTTGTCCGGAGAAGAAAAGGTGAGCGCTACCATCAGTCCTGTGTCATGCCAACAGTAAAGCATCCTCAGACCATTCATGTGTGGGGTTGCTTCTCATCCAAGGGAGTGGGCTCACTCACAATTTTGCCCAAAAACACAGCCATGAATAAAGAATGGTACCAAAACACCCTCCCACAGCAACTTCTTCCAACAATCCAACAACAGTTTGGTGAAGAACAATGCATTTTCCAGCACGATGGAGCACCGTGCCATAAGGCAAAAGTGATAACTAAGTGGCTTGGGGACCAAAATGTTGAAATTTTGGGTCCATGGCCTGGAAACTCCCCAGATCTTAATCCCATTGAGAACTTGTGGTCAATCCTCAAGAGGCAGGTGGGCAAAAAAAAACCCCACTAATTCTGACAAACTCCAAGAAGTGATTATGAAAGAATGGGTTGCTATCAGTCAGGATTTGGCCCAGAAGTTGATTGAGAGCATGCCCAGTCGAATTGCAGAGGTCCTGAAAAAGAAGGGCCAACACTGCAAATACTGACTCTTTGCATAAATGTCATGTAATTGTCGATAAAAGCCTTTGAAACGTATGAAGTGCTTGTAATTATATTTCAGTACGTCACAGAAACAACTGAAACAAACATCTAAAAGCAGTGTAGCAGCAAACTTTGTGAAAACTAATATTTGTGTCATTCTCAAAACTTTTGGCCATGACTGTATGTGTTTTGCTACTTTTGTGGATTACCTGATGTGGATTTCATTAAAAGATTTCATCTTAACCTTTGTGTGAGTTCATTCGACACGTTAACTGTTATAGTGAGGAAGTCATTGAAATATTTAAAAAGACAGCAGAAACGTGAATACTTATTTAAATACAGGTAATTACATAGATAATTAAGTTTAAATCTATTATTTTTGTATTATCTGTACGGACTCCTAGCAACATATTAAAAAGTGTTAGCAAGTTTTAAATAGGCTAGAAACATGCTAAATCATGCTAGCAACACTTAGTTAAGAGCTAAAGCATGCCATTAATACAAAGAAAAAGGAAACTGCTGTAATTCATGCATACAATGTCCAATCTGCCCCAAACTTATCATGCAACATGCTACAAACATACACTATATTGCCAAAAGTATTCGCTCACCTGCCTTGACTCGCATATGAACTTAAGTGACATCCCATTCCTAATCCATAGGGTTCAATATGACGTCAGTCCACCCTTTGCAGCTGTAAGAGCTGCAACTCTTCTGGGAAGGGTGTCCACAAGGTTTAGGAGTGTGTTTATGGTAATTTTTGACCATTCTTCCAGAAGCGCATTTGTGAGGTCACACACTGATGTTGGACGAGAAGGCCTGGCTCTCAGTCTCCTAATTCAGAGTTCCTTTCACTGGAACTAAGGGGCCAAGCCCAGCTCCTGAAAAACAACCCCACACCATAATCCCCCCTCCACCAAACCTTACACTTGGCACAATGCAGTCAGACAAGTACCGTTCTCCTGGCAACCGCCAAATCCAGACTCGTCCATCGTCCAGTGGCAGCGTGCTTTATACCACTGCATCCGATGCTTTGCATTGCACTTTGGTGATGTATGGCTTGGATGCAGCTGCTCGGCCATGAAAACCCATTCCATGAAGCTCTCTGTGCACTGTTCTTGAGCTAATCTGATGTCCACATGAAGATTGGAGGTCTGTAGCGATTGACTCGATTGAAAGTCGGCGACCTCTTCACACTATGCGCCTCAGCATCTGCTGACCCCGCCCTGCAGTTTACGTGGCCTACCACTTCGTGGCTGAGTTGCTGTCATTCCCAAACGCTTCCATGTTCTTATAATCCAGCTGACAGTTGACTGTGGAATATTTAGGAGCAAGGAGATTTCATGACTGGACTTGTTGCACAGGTGGCATCCTATCACAGTTCCACGCTGGAATTCACTGAGCTCCTGAGAGCGACCCATTCTTTCACAAATGTTTGTAAAAACAGTCTGCATGCCTAGGTGCTTGATTTTATACACTTGTGGCCATGGAAGTGATTGGAACACCTGATTTCAAATCATTTGGATGGGTGAGCGAATACTTTTGGCAATATAGTGTAGTAAAGCATGCTACCATCACTTAGCTAACTTGTAAAAGTATGCTAATAATTCAACAAAACCGAAAATTACTGTAACCCTGAAAAAACAGCATATGCTGGTAGGTATGTTTTGATGCTGGGATGCTGCTTAGGTATGTTTTGATGCTGGTTTATGCTGGTCATGTTGCTGGTCAAGGACCAGTTTAAACCAGCAAAAGACCAGCATAAAATCAGCAAAATACCAGCTTAAACCAGCACCAAAACATACTTAACCAGCATCCCAGCATCAAAACATGCCTACCAGCATATGCTGTTTTTTTTCACCAGTGAACTCAGGTATGCAATGTCCAATCTGCCCCAAACTTAACATGTTTGATAAGAGTCCTGACCTGAACACATGCCCATATTCAGTTATAGTCATAGCACCACCTGCTGGCAACAGAAAGTGACATATTTAATAATGTTATGGATGCCTAGCAACATATTAAAAAGTATCAGCAAGTGTTAAATGCATGCTGGAAACATGCTAAAACATGTTAGCAACACTTAGCTAAGTGCTGAAGCATGCTATTAATGCAATGAAACAGGAAGCTACTGTAACTCAGGCATGCAATGTCCAATCTTCCCCAAACTTAACATGTTTGATAATAGTCCCGGCCTGAACACATTTACGTGCCAATATTCAGTTATAGTGATGGTGCCACCTACTGTCAACGGGAAGTGACGTTTAACACTGTGAAACACTATTAGCAACACACTTAAATAAGCCATTGAGTGCTACACTTGCTAAAAATATGCTCAAACATGCTAGCAACACTTACTAAGTGCTAAAGTATGTTGTTAAGGCCATGAAACAGGAAGTTGTTGTAATTCATGTAGAGTTGGGGTACTCAGACTCGAGTCCGGTCTCGAGTACAATTTTTAGGTGACTCGGACTTGTCAAGGACTCGGATGTATTTTTACTCTGCCTTGACTCGGACTCAAGCTTTTCGGACTCTTAATTTTTTTTTTTTAGTGGCATTAATTTACATTTATGCATTTGGCAAACACCTGTCATGTTTACATTCTGTTTTGTGGATTCATGTGGTTCCTGTGTTTCCTTTCAGTTTAGTTCCTGTCTCCATGGTTTCTGATTTTGCCATTGTTTTTCTCCTTGGTTATTGTTCTAAATTCCCTATGTGATACCTATTATACTGTACAGACTTTTATTATGAACATATGCCGCTAGTTGATGTTAGTTTCTGCTATTCTGCTTTATTTTCACTTTTTACGAGCCACTTGATCCACCATTTCTTCAGGTGTTAATGTGCGTGATTGAATGTAAGTTTATTTACATTATCCCTGATTATAAGTCAAAGAAGGTTATTTCATTGTTGTGTTTACATGTTCATCTTATGCAATCGAACCATACATTGTTCATAATGTTGATATGTTTAAGATATACAGTGATTCAAATGCATATGCTCGCTACTGTTAACCCTTTCCTTGTCATGTTGATTTATGTATAACGTGTCAGTAGCAAGTTATTTACTGTTGTTATTTACTATTGTCTGTAATGTACATTTAGAAGATGCAAACTGATGCTTATTTGTTTTGTTTATTTCAGAAAGACCACATTTAACCCTTTGACTGGTGAGTTTAAAATATTCTATCTGACCCCCCAGAGTGAGTTTTTTTTAGGCAACCGTTATTTTAGAAAGTTCACTTTATTGTTTTCATGGCGACACGTCATGATTGTCACGTGACATAACGCAGCCACTATAGCGCTGTATGACAGACATATCGCTTTTATTTAGTTTTTCCTTTATTTATTTAAAATATTCCTACACCTGCTTACCATGTCTTCAACTTTCTGATATTCCAATTCATGAATATATTTGTAAGTGAGTGTATTTTGCCATTTTAAAACCTTTATAAATGATCTGGATCGTGATCTATAACGTGAGATGGACGCCGCCATGTTTGTTCGCACTGCCGTTCAGAGAGTCCTGTCAGCCGGATTTACAGCACGTAAATTCACCAGTTTCTCCCGAAATACATGCAAGTAGGTGGCTGGTGAACTAGGAAAGGAATGGAGTGAATTATATTGTTACTTACACTGTGTGTATCTGATATGAATCAAACACGTCGGCAATGTAACGTGCTCACAGACGGAGGCGGGGTCGTAGGATCCATATGCGACGTTTATTGGCATGGTCAAACAGGCGAGGGTCAAAAACAGCAAACGGTAACAACACAGATAATCCAAAAGCGTAAATGATAGTCCAGGCAGAATGTTCAAAAGGCAGGCAGAAAACGAGGGCAGAGTGAATAAACAGTCCGGTCGGCAACGAGAAATACAAACAAGGAAAAACGCTCAGGATTGATAGTAAACTATGCAAAACTTCGCAAAGAAACGCCCGCGAAGCCGGGGCATAAATGGCCGACTAGCGGAAGTGACCCGGGAGACCTGGAACCAGAAGCGGGAGTCCCAGGTACGGGGTCGATGGGTAATGTCAAGTTAAAAGTCCGGTGAAGGTTCCCGCTGACGGCGGTTAGAGGGAGCCACAGAGGCCGCCGTGGTAACAGGCAAACTATACTTGAATGGATTGTTATTGCTGCTTCTATAGACATCCGTGTGTATTTTACAAACTCTAAATTTATTGTTTTACTAGTACTTATGTGTATTTAAATTTTTGAAACCTAAAATAAACATTATGTGGTTGAAAACACTGCATAATTGTGATTATATGACAAGCGCAGTGCGGTTCTCTCTCTGGCTCAGTGCCAGCCAACGCGCGAAAATGCAGTTTGAATTTGGCAGTTGCGAACGTTCTAAATCCCATATGTGGGACCGTACTCCCAGGGGCACAGCAATAAGAATCCCATATGTGGGACCGTACTGCTCAAAGGGTTAACACTTTATGGCCATAAGCTGTACCAATCCACTTGGATCAATGTTTTTTGACTTTTCAGTCTGGGTTAAATCTCTTTTTTGGCTTATTTATATGTAAAAGAAAATGTGCCTAATAATCATGCACACCTGAATCTAAGAAGTTTTTCACTTCCAGCCTTCATGGACAAATATATATCATGTATAAATGTTTAAATACAAAATTAATAGTAGTTATTAAGATTGATGTGATTTGGAATTGATAAAATGTGCTTGGTAAAAAAAAAAATATGGCCAGAATATCAACGTGCCTAATAATTATGCACACAGTGTACTGTTACATCGGTGAAGCTGCCTTTGACAACTACAACGTACAGGCCCCTAGTGCCACCTGTATACCAGTTACAGGTTCACGTGCCAAGCCAACCCACACAGCAGCAGTTTGCAGTGTCCAACTTGTATCACCCTGCACCAATGGTGGGTGGGTATCATGCCGCTCAGCCCGTTCATACTCCTGTGCAGCCCTGGTATCCACCTTCAGTGGTTCACCAGCCACCACCTCCTCTTCTGGTTTACCAGCCTATGTCTGTTATACCCCACTTTAACCAGTTCCTATCCCAGCCTTGCCTAAGCTCATCAACGATAGCAAAAGGGAGTTCACAGACCTGAAGATGGCTTTGGATAACCTCCTTAATCCTCACACAGAGCTTACTGGGCACTATAAGTATGGGGTACTGATGGAGCAGTTGGTTTTGGAGGAAGCTAGGTTGATCAGCTAACAGCTATGACAGCGCTGCAGCAACAGTACGGCCAGCCTCATCAACTGGCTCAAAGCGAGATTGCTGCCCTGTTGAATTTGCCTGATGTTGGGCAAATGCAAAGGCTTTTCAGAGTTTTGCGCTCAATGTTGACTTGCTGCTGGGCATGCTGATGTCACTTGGCGGTCCACAGGGGCGAGAGCTCTCCTGTTTGGGGCATGTCGACAGACTACTCAGTAAATTGCCCAAACACTACCAAGACAACTTTATAGAGCACCTACAGTTGCGAGGCCGATTGCACACTGACAGCCTCAACCCATATAACCTGCATGACCTTACTGGCTGGCTGAAGGTCAAGGCGAAAGCGCAGTGGTTATCAACTAAGATGGTACAGTGCTACCAGACCGAGAGGGTACAAGTCTCACTTAAGGAACGTCAGCCTGTTCCGAAGCTCCAGACTCGACCCACTGCAATCTACCACGGCAGTGAACAGCCCACAGAAGCTAGCACTGGGCAGTCTGTCCATACCAATGCTGTTCATTCTCAGTCATCAGCTAAGAGCCTGAAACGTTTCTCTTTTCTGTAAAAGTCAGGAGCATTACCTGTCACAGTGCAGCAAAATCACTGAGGGCTTACCTGATGAGATATTGAAGTGGATAAAGGATGGCAAAAGATGCTGGAAATGTGGATGCACAAGTCACAAATGGGAGGAAGCCCCGCAGGAATTCTGGGAATATACATCACGGAGTCCTGCATTCCATTGCCCAGGATGGCCCTAACAGTGTGCTGCTGACGACATCTCACGAGCGAGCATATTTTACCTCCCCTAGTTCGACAGGCCATGTGTACCTGAAAGTAGTTCCAGTGCTGTTGTGGAGAGGCAAGAGGTCAGTTTCAACATACGACATCTTGGATGACGGGGGTCAGTGAAGTATCATCCTTCCTGCAGCAGTCCAGCAGTTAGAAATTGAGAGAAGGGAAGAGATCATGGCCCTTCGCACTATCTGACATGACATCATAGAATTGAAGGGCCAGTCAATTGACCTGTTGCTTTCTCCGCAGTCATGGCCAGAAGAGAAGCACAGCCTTATTGGTGTCTTCACCGCTCCTCTCCTCACATTAACCGAGCAAACCTACCCCCTCAAGAGGCTCCAGCAATGTTATCCCCATCTCAGAGGGATCCCCATTCTATCCTTCGATTGGGTCCAAACCTTACTTTTAATTGGGTCTGATTATCCGACTCTAATTACCCAATTACCCCAAAGGCACCCATCAGATCAGGACCAGCAGGTAAACCAGTCCCTGTACGCACGCAGTTCAGTTGGGTCCTTCAGGGACCAGATGGATTACTTCCACATCAGGAACGTTCCCCGCAGTGCTTTTTTTAATTCTATTACACCCCTGCGGGACCCTGTCTATCAACACGTCGAGCGACTGTGGCAGATCGATGTTCTTCCATGTCACAGCGAGAAGATGATAACTCTGTCTAAACAGGATCAGATGGCTGTAGACATGTTGGAGACCAGGTCACGATGAGTAGAAGTTGACAGAGTCTGGCGCTACGCTACTCCACTCCTTCGTGCTCCAGACGGTCCACCGTTGAAGAGGACTATGGAATCCATTCTGTCTAGCCTCAAGAATACTGAGAAGTATTCTTGAGGCTAGACAGTAAGTAGAGACCCACAGATAGCTAAAGTGTACAAGGCTAAAATACAGAAGCTCCTTTTCTCAGGGTATGTTATCAGGGTGCCGCCAGCAGGTAGATAAGAAGTCGTGGTTCATACCGCACCACCTCGTGCAGCACAATGGTAAATACAGGTTGGTCTTCAATTGTTCCTTTTTGTGTACCAAAGTGTCTCTCTTAACTAGCAATTGCTTCCAGGCCCTACTCTCGGTGCCTCACTGCTAGGAGTTCTCTTCCAGTTCAAGCAGTATGCAGTCGCCATCAGCAGGGATATACGTGGTATGTTCCACCAAGTGAGACTGCTACCTGAGGACAGACCCCTTCTAAGGTTCATTTGGAGGAACATGGGTCGAGAGGACCCACCAGACATCTACGAATGGCATGTCTTGCCTTTTAGGATGACCTGCAGCCCCTGCTGCTCTACCTTTGCACTGTATATGCATGTTCGCTGCCAGCAGTTCAGGAATGAGGAAGTATTGCAGTCCATAGAGCGAAGCTTCTATGTGGACAACTGCTTACAGAGCCTGAGGAAGCCAAGTGTCTCATCAAGATGAGACCTCTCTTAGCCTCAGGGGGTTTCAAGATCAGGCAGTGTGCCACGAATGCCAGCACCTACCAAGTAAAGCTCGTTCAGAGAGCATTGAACTGTGTTTACAGCAGAATCATTCAGGTTGGGCTACAGACATTGTGCATCACCCGACCATGAGATATATCTACAACGAAATATCTTCCTGCCTACATGTATTCAGAAAGACCTGGGACTCGAACCCTCAACCTTTCGGTTACAAGCCCGACTCCCTAACCATTAGGCCATGGCTGCTTCTACTGTGGAGTAGAGGCCCGGGATTCCTCTGTGAACCACCAGGCCAATGGCCAGTCAAGCCAATAGTAATGGCCCAGGAGGATACCTCAGAGACAAGGAAAGTAATCTTCTGTGGATTAGTTGCTGATAACCGAAATCCAGACATGCTTGATGCATCTCAGTATGTTTCTTGGAGTGCTTTGGTCGATGCAGCCTACCAGTCCCCCAGTGGGGTGGCCATCCAAGATGCGGACAAAGACTCCTTAGATTACTGGCATACGGAAGCATGTATCCTCCGACAATGTCAGGAGTATTCCTTCCAAGAAGAGTTCAAGGCATTAAAATCAGGGAACCAGGTGCCCGCAGCCAGCCGTCTGAACACACTTGCACCCGAGTTCGAGTTAAGTGTGAGAGGTACGCTACGGCGATTAGATGGCATCAGCAAAGCTGAGATACATCTGGTGGTTTTAGATCCACACCATCAGGTGATTTATCGTGAAGCACTTTGACGAGCACCTACTTCATCCAGGACCTGATAGGATCTTCACAGAGCTACGTCACCATTTCTGGCTTCTAAGGGGTAAGCAAGCCATCAAACGTGCGTAGAGAGTGCGTAGAGTGCCAGAAGGGGAGAGCTAAGCCGACTCTACCTATTATGGCTGACTTACCCTCAGCTTGTCTGCGATTATATCAACCCCCTTTCTTCTTCACTGGAATCGACTGCTTTGGGCCCTTCGTGGTCAGGATTGGCCATCACACAGAGAAGTGATGGGGCTCCATCTTCAAGTGCCTGATGACCAGATGCATTCACCTTGACCTGCTCCATAGCATTGACACTGACACATTCTTATTGGCATTAAGGCGCTTCATCACACACAGAGGAACCCCATCCGAGATTTTCTCAGATCAGGGGACTAACTTTCAGAGACTTAGATCCGGTCACCCCCAATATGCTGCTCATGGGCCAGCGAGATGCCTTACTTTCCCAAGTGATCTACATCCTGGAGCCCTTGTCCAAGTGTCGTTGGCATCATGTCTATCGACTATCATCGATCACTTCTGGTCTTACTTCAAACTGATGCTTATTTGTTTTGTTTATTTCAAAAAGACCACATTAACACTTTATGGCCATAAGCTGTACACTATCCAATCCACTTGGGTCAATGTTGTGCCATCTGCTGTGAAAAGTTAAATACTCAAGATAAAGAGTTGAACAGTGCCCTGTCTCCTGTCGCATTTCTTGCACGTGGTGGATTAGCATTGACACCCCTATCGATCTATTAGTCCCGTTCAGTTATGCATGATTTACACCTGTGTCTAGTTTCATATCTCTTAGTTTTTTGTTGTGTGTGTGTGTTGGTTCTCATTGACAATATGGGGTACTTTTCTATTTTTCTGCCTGATTGTGGTTTCTCAAGAGTGTTTTGAAATATCATTAAAATACATATTGTTTTTAAAATGAATCTTCTATTGAACAACAACATTACAACACCTTATGCAAAGTAACGTATACTGAATTCAACCTGTTTTACAAACTTTTTGTCTGTAACCTGTTAATAATGGACAGCAAAATAAATATTTCCTTAAACACTTCTTATGTGGTGTGAAACCAGCCTAAATAAATAAAGACCTAAATTTAAATCTCAAATTTAATGACTGAATATTAAAAATAATATTTTAAAAGAAAAATATGCTATAAACATAAGGTGGACAAAATGTTTATATGTTATACCAAACCTGTAATTGTGACTCACCATAGACAGTAAGAGTGAATCTGTATACAGTCTCACTCTTGCCGCTGATGGTCACGTTATAAAGTCCAGAGTCTTTGGTTCTGGTGTTTGTGATGGTCAGAGATCCAGTCTGATGATTCAGCTTCAGTCTGTCTTTGAATCCCACAGCATCACCATCAGATGTGGAAAAGAGTTTAGCCCGTTTATTGATTCGAGCTATACGAGTCTCCAGAAGTCCAAATGTCCACGATATCTGATCATTTGTCTGTATTTCAGTAACACCAGATTCTAGAGTAACTGAATCTCCCTCCATCACTGACATTGACTTCACTGCATCTGTATCAGCAAATACACCTGCAGAGCAGAAACAGTTTCTCAGTCACACTTAAAATAAGTAAAAATAAATATCTTCAAACTGTTTTAATCAAGCATTAACTTTTGTAATTTTGAAATTATCACAATCTTTTGAGAATTTCTTTCTGTCTTTGACAGTGAATTGAGATATTCAAAGAATATACTTTAAACTAACTTAATTTAATTATCTCTGCTCAAATACTTGATGTATGATGAACTAAACTGAATTGGGTAAACATGAACAACCATGTCCAAATAACTTTAATCTTGAATGTCCATCACTATACACTATGTGTATGTGTTTTGCTGTACCCCTTTGTGGATTACCTGATGTGCATTTCATTAAAGACTTCTGATTTCATCTTTACCTTCGTGCGAGTTCATTCGACACGTTAACCATTACAGTGAGGAAGTCATTGAAATATTTAAAAAGACAGCAGAAACACGAATATTGATTTAAATACAGGTAATTACATAAATAATTAAGTTTAAAATCTGTACAAAAATACATTTGGTTATGTTTATTGAATGTTTATTTTTGGTTCTTTTGCCCCTGCCCCTCAGGAGGTCTGTGCATGCCACTGGTAAAATAGTCCATGTGACATCAGTGATTTAACCGTAATTTTATGAAGCTACAAGAATACTTTTTGAGAAGAAAAATGTGCATGCTTTCATCTGCTCGTAAACAAGGCACAGTGCATACATGTTTTGCATCAGCAGCAGCACAAGCATGCATTGTGGTACTCTTGATAATGGTCAGCAGACTATCCCAGGAGAGAGGAAATCATTGAATAAAGTTGTTATTTTTGTTTTCTTTGCACATAAAAAGTATTCTGGTAGTTTCATAAAATTATGGTTGAAACACTAATGTCACATGTACTATTTTAACAACATCTTTACTACATTTCTGTGCCTTGACCATGGTAATACCATTGCTGTCTATGCAGGGTCATAAAGCTCTCAGGTTTCATCAAAAATATCTTAATTTGTGTTGTGAAGATGAATGAAGGTCTTACGGATTTGGAGTGACATGAGGGTGAGTAATTAATGGCTGAATTTTCATATTTGTGTGAACTATCCCTTTAATAGTAAAAATTCCCTAAACTAAAATATTACCAAGAATTTAATTTGTTTCATTTGAAGTATTTCTGTAGTTATACATGATTTACACCTGTGTCTAGTTTCATACCTCTTAGGTTTTTGTTGTGTGTGTTGGTTCTCATTGACACTATGGGGTGCTTTTCTATTTTTCTGCCTGATTGTGGTTTCTGAAGAGTGTTTTGAAATATCATTAAAATACATATTGTTTATAAAATGGATATCCTATTGAACATTACAACACCTTATGCAAAGTAACTTATAGTGAATTCAACCTGTTAATAATGGACAGCAAAATAAATATTTCCTTAAACACTTCTTATGTGGTGTGAAACCAGCCTAAATAAATAAAGACCTAAATTTAAAACTCAATTTCAATCACTGAATATTAAACATAGTATTTCAAATTAAAAATATGCCATTAACGTAAGGTGGACAAAATGTTTTATGTTATACCAAACCTGTAATTGTGACTCACCATAGACAGTAAGAGTGAATCTGTATATAGTCTCACTCTTGCCGCTGATGGTCACGTTATAAAGTCCAGAGTCAGTGGTTCTGGTGTTTGTGATGGTCAGAGATCCAGTCTGATGATTCAGCTTCAGTCTGTCTTTGAATCCCACAGCATCATCAGATGTGGAAAAGAGTTTAGCCCGTTTATTGATACGAGCTATACGAGTCTCCAGAAGTCCAAATGTCCACGATATCTGTTCATTTGTCTGTATTTCAGTAACACCAGATTCTAGAGTAACTGAATCTCCCTCCATCACTGACATTGACTTCACTGCATCTGTATCAGCAAATACACCTGCAGAGAAGAGACACATTTTCAAGTTTTTGTTTAAGTAAAAATAAATATCTTCAAATTGTTTTAATCAAGCATTAATTTTTGTAGTTTTGAAATGATCACAATCTTTTGAGATTTTCTTTCTGTCTTTGACAGTGAATTGAGATCCTCAAAGAAGATACTTTAACTTTTAAACTAACTAACTTTTAAACTAAATGCAAGTATGGTCAGAGGTTCTACATAACAGAAACATATTGTAACAACTGGCAGTTGTTCGTTAGAACGTGGGCTAACCGGAGCTAAGCTGTACTATTAAACTTTCTCTAAGCTAGTTGCCAGCAGGGTGCTAGCACATACACGCACTTTAACGTTGTTAATAAAACACGAGCACTCGTGTCCCATACACCGCACGACTCTGAGTGTCTCTGTAAGCAAGTGCACCGACAGAATAATCCAGCAGAAGGCAGTACTGTCGTCTTACATCTTTTAATTAGAACACGCAGTAAGAACTCCCACATGCAAGGCCATATCAACAAGTCCCTCCCCTACACATCTCTCTCCATGATGGTAACAGTTACACTTTTTATATAACAGTGCTGCAAATGAACCAAACCCACCCAAACTGACTTGAACATAAACACACATAACATAACTAATGCCAAAACCTAACTGTCTTGCTTAAATAACGCAAAAATAAGTAAACTCTAAAGAATTACCCATAATGCACCCGGCTGCTAGCACTGACTGCCGGGTCATTACAATATTATCTCTACTCAGATACTTAATGTATGATGAACTAAACTGAATTGGGTAAACTTGAACAACCATGTCCAAATAACTTAAATATTGAATGTTCATCCTATCTAAAGTTTTTGAGTAGAGGTAACCATTAGTTTCCATTAGTGGAACCACTGTCCAGAAATAATTTGATTTATTTTAAGGTAAGATATTTCTTTGACACAGCAGCTATAACACAAGCGAGCTCACAGATTCTGTAACATCATATACCAGTTTCTGTGTGGAAATATGCATCCCTACTAGAACTTATTTAATATTTAACAATGGCAAGCCATGGTTCACAGCAAAACTCAGACATCTTTTTCAGGCCAAGGAGGATATACAGGAATAGGAATAGAGCCTTATACAATCAGGCCAACATACTGAATAAGGAGATTAGAGTGGCCAAGTCAAGTCAAGTCACCTTTATTTATATAGTGCTTTTAACAATACAGATTGTGACAAAGCAACTTTACAGAATTAAAAAGGAAATAGTGCATCAATAATGCAAAAGGACAACAGTAAACACTCAATTTTCAGTTATACAGGCAGTTCATCATGGAATTCAGTGATGTCATTATCCAGCTCAGTTCAGTTCAAATAGTATACAATATTGCTGGAAATTAAGTGTCCCCAACTAAGCAAGCCAGAGGCATCAGTGGCAAGGAACCAAAACTCCATCGGTGACAGAAATGGAGAAAAAACCTTGGGAGAAACAAGGCACAGTCGAGGGCCAGACGAACTAGCAGTTTGTTCCATGTTGCAGAAAAGTCAGATTGTGCAGAGGATTTACCAGTTTACATGTACTGGATACATGTTATGGAAGCATCACATTATTCAAGATGGAAAGAAAAGCATCAATCATTAACTGACTAATAAATAACTTGATTTAATGTCATGATAGACATAGGAGTTTGTGTAATAGGTTGAACTGCCTTCAAACAACAGCCAACAATGTTTCTAAGTTTTTCAGTCAAACTGTTTAACCCTCTGGGGTCGAAAAACATGCCAGCGCAATTTGTAGCAGTTTTTCTGATAATGCCAAAAAGGACTTCAATTACTCTGTCATTTTTGATTGTATAGATAAGAGCAATACATCAATCGAATCGGTAGGGAATCTACTTTTATTTGTGTACACTCATAATAACAACAACACTCTGTGGTTTTGTGAAATAAAGAAAACAAACAGGGCATGCAGCCTGCTGCGTTCTCCTCTGTGATCGTCATTAAGAAATCACTAAAATGAACTGAAACTCAGCGAATACTAGACACAGAGACATGAGATATATATCTATAGAAAGCCTGACAACATGTCTACTTTTAAATGAAGCAAGTCTTATCGAAAACAAATATCATGTGTTAAAGTAATCTGTATGAAACCAACGCAATGTTCAGTCTTTCTCGGCAGACCTCATTATTTTTAATTTATTTTTAATCTATTTCCCTCATAGGAAGAGCGTGATGTGACGCACGGTGAGATCCACCGAAGGAGTAAGTCTTTCTTTTATTAGTCTACTTATGTTAGTTGTTGTGTTACCGTGACATAACTTGTACACATTATAGTACTTAGATTTTTTCCAAACTATAATTCCTGACTACATGTGCAGTCAAGTGAAACGTTATGAAATGTTTCATTTCATTGCATCAAAATGTTTCACGACGATTTTTAATGTTCTGTAAAATAAAAATGACGTGATATGAAAGTAATAGTGTTTACACTGTAACACTGAATGATGGAGTCTAAGATTGTTTAGACAAAACTACTGTCATATAATCTGTTCACGAATAGATGTTTATGATGTGCTTAACAATAATAAATTATTTCCCACACATAAAATGGTTTTGTATTATTGTATAATACATACAAAGCATGCTTGTGTTTTAAAATATTTACTGATTGTATAACAATAAGATATAAAAGTAATATTAGTTTATTATTAATACTCTGTTTGTGAATAGATGTTTAATGTGCTAAACAATAATAATTTGTTTCTCAGATATAAAATGTCATTTTTTTTTATGATAGTATAAAGCATGCATGAGTCTATGACTACAAAATCATACTATATGTATACAGGTGCTGGTCATATAATTAGAATATCTTCAAAAAGTTGATTTATTTCACTAATTCCATTCAAGAAGTGAAACTTGTATATACATTCATTCCACACAGACTGATATATTTCAAGTGTTTATTTCTTGTAATTTTGATGATTATAACTGACTAACTAATGAAAACCCCAAATTCAGTATCTTAGAAAATTAGATTATTACTTAAGACTAATACAAAGAAAGGATTTTTAGAAATTTTGGCCAACTGAAAAGTATGAACATGAAAAGTATGAGCATGCACAGCACTCAATACTTAGTTGGGGCTCCTTTTGCCTGAATTACTGCAGCAATGCGGCGTGGCATGGAGTCGATCAGTCTGTGGCACTGCTCAGGTGTTATGAGAGCCCAGGTTGCTCTGATAGTGGCCTTCAGCTCTTCTGCATTGTTGGGTCTGGCATATCGCATCTTCCTCTTCACAATACCCCATAGATTTTCTATGGGGTTAAGGTCAGGCGAGTTTGCTGGCCAGTTAAGAACAGGGATACCATGGTCCTTAAACCAGGTACTGGTAGCTTTGGCACTGTGTGCAGGTGCCAAGTCCTGTTGGAAAATAAAATCTGCATATCCATAAAGTTGGTCAGCAGCAGGAAGCATGAAGTGCTCTAAAACGTCCTGGTATACAGCTGCGTTGACCTTAGACCTCAGAAAACACAGTGGACCAACACCAGCAGGTGACATGGCACCCCAAACCATCACTGACGTAGATTCTGTGCCTCTCCTCTTTTCCTCCAGACTCTGGAACCCTGATTTCCAAAGAAAATGCAAAATTTACTTTCATCAGAGGACATAACTTTGGACCACTCAGCAGCAGTCCAGTCCTTTTTGTCTTTAGCCCAGGCGAGACGCTTCTGACGCCGTCTGTTCAAGAGTGGCTTGACACAAGGAATGCGACAGCTGAAACCCATGTCTTGCATACGTCTGTGCGTACTGGTTCTTGAAGCACTGACTCCAGCTGCAGTCCACTCTTTGTGAATCTCCCCCACATTTTTGAATGGGTTTTGTTTCACAATTCTCTCCAGGGTGCGGTTATCCCTATTGCTTGTACACTTTTTTTCTACCACATCTTTTCCTTCCCTTCGCCTCTCTATTAATGTGCTTGGACATAGAGCTCTGTGAACAGCCAGCCTCTTTTCCAATGACCTTTTGTGTCTTGCCCTCCTTGTGCAAGGTGTCAATAGTCGTCTTTTGGACAACTGTCAAATCAGCAGTCTTCCCCATGATTGTGTAGCCTACAGAACTAGACTGAGAGACCATTTAAAGGTCTTTGCAGGTGTTTTGAGTTAATTAGCTGATTAGAGTGTGGCACCAGGTGTCTTCAATACTGAACCTTTTCACAATATTCTAATTTTCTGAGATACTGAATTTGGGGTTTTCATTAGTTGTCAGTTATAATCATCAAAATTAAAAGAAAATATAGCTGCAAGCAGCGATGGGCGGGCCCTCCCCACCAGCACATCCGCAACCCTGGTGCCATCAGAAAAACGGTGCCCGGCGGGCACATGAATTGACAGTAACCCTGTGGCAGTTTGGACTGAAGGGTTACAGCAATGAAAGGGTTAAAAGCAAAACGCTTTTAAATCATTCTGATAGACTGAGAATGAGCTGAAAAAGATTCTTTATCCTATGAGGTCATCTTGTGTTCGTACTCGGTATAGTACTCGGTTCGTACTCGATAGTCTTCATCTGCCAGTTTACATCTGTGATATTTTAAATCTTTTTGCAGTCTCTAAAAAACATGATAAACATATTTCCTAACAATGACTTGTTTTTCCATATGCAAAAAGTTGTGAAGATTTAGCATAATGCACTGTAAATGCACTCTGTCTCTTTCTCTCTCTCTCTTTGTCACGCACACACATACACACAACCACTCAGGCACAATCCACCCCTCCCCCACACACAGAGTTAGAGTGAGAGAAGATGTTTAATTAGGGACCAAGCCCTAAAAGGGCGAAGGCCCTATTGTTTTTCGAAGGATTCTTCTTATTATTATTTATTAGGGCCAGAGCCCTAAAAGGGCAAAGGCCCTATTGTTTTCCTTAGGATTTTTTGTTATTTAGGGCCCGAAGCCCTAAAAGGGCCCTATTGTTTTCCTTAGGGTTTTTAGTTATTAGGGCCCGAGCCCAAAGGGGCGAAGGCCCTATTGTTTTTCTTAGGGTTCTTTGTTAGGGCCCGAGCCCTAAAAAGGGCCCCTATTGTTTTCCTTAGGGTTTTGTTGTGGGGCCCGAGGCCCAAAGGAGGCCGAAGGCCCGTATTCGAAGATTATTATTATTAGGGCCGAGCCCAAAGGGAGAAGGCCCTATTGTTTTACTCATAGGGTTTTATTTATTTTTTTAATTGGAATTGCTCCGTTTGTGTATTAGGGGCCGAGCACCGATAGTGTGAGGACCCTCTGGAAGTAACTCCGTTTATTAGGGCCCAGGCACGGTGGTGCAGGCCAAGTGCTCCGTTTATTATTGGGGCCCAAGCACACATGATCTTGAGGACCCACCTCTTGGAATATTCTGTTTATTATTAGGGCCCGAGCACCGATGGTGTGAGGAGACCCTATGAATATTCCGTTTGCTTTATTATTAGGGCCGAGCACTGATGATTGGGACCCTAATGGGAGTACTCGTTTATTAGAGGCCCGAGCACCTTGATCACGGACCCTATAGAATGCTCTATTTATTGTGTGTAGGGCCGAGCACCGATGGTGCTTGTGAGGACCCTATTAGATGCTTTCCAGTTTATTATTATTATTGGAAGCCCGAGCACGGAGGACCTCTGGAATTAACTCGTTTATTATTATTATTGGGGCCGGTGGTGCGAGGACCCTCTTGGAATTGCTCCGTTTATTATTATTATTATTATTATTATTATTATTAGGGCCCGAGCACCGATGGTGTGAGGACCCTATTGAAATTGCTTTGTTTATTATTATTATTAGGGCCCGAGCACCGATGGTGTGAGGACCCTCTTGGAATTGCTCTGTTTATTATTATTATTATTATTATTATTATTATTATTATTATTATTAGGGCCCGAGCACCGATGGTGTGAGGACCCTATTGGAATTGCTCCGTTTATTATTATTATTATTATTATTATTATTATTATTATTATTATTAGAGGCCGAGCACCGATGAGGGACCCTAATGGAGATGCTCCGTTTATTATTATTATTAGGGCCGAGCACCGATGGTTGGCGGGACCCTATGGAGATACTCCGTTTATTATTATTATTATTATTATTAGGGCCCGAGCACCGATGGTGTGAGGACCCTATTGGAATTGCTCCGTTTATTATTAGGGCCCGAGCACCGATGGTGCGAGGACCCTCTTGGAATTGCTCTGTTTATTATTATTATTATTATTATTATTATTATTATTATTATTATTATTATTATTATTATTCTCCAAAATGAATCGCATTTTTGAGGGCCTAAACATGCCCGAAAAGTCATGAAACTTTGCACACGCATCAGACCTGGCGAAAATTTACATCTGATATGGGTTTCAGAAGTGGGTGTGGCAAAATGGCTCGACAGCGCCACCTGTTCACTTTCTATGAAGTGCCCCTCCCGCTACGTTTCATGTACATGTATGAAAATTGGTACACACATGTAACACACCAATACCTACAAAAAAGTCTCTTGGAGGAAAATCCAAAACCCAACAGGAAGTTGGATATTTTTCATTTTCTCAGCAAATTTTGTCTCATTTTTGGCATTTCTAGGCGTCGTATTAAAACGAACTCCTCCTAGAGATTTATTCGGATCAACACCAAATTTGGTCAGCCTAATCTAAAGCCCTTTGTGACGTTAAATTGCGAAGATCTAGAGTTTTCGCTGGAGGGCGTGTCCGTGGCGGCCTGTCAAATTTCGATGATTCACCATGAAAATCGAAGTTGTTATAACTCAGCCATACAATGTCTGATCTGCCCCAAACTTCACAAGTTTGATAAGAGTCCGGTCCTGAACACATGCCCATAGTCATATTCAGTTTTAGTCATAGCGCCACCTACTGGCAACAGGAAGTGACAAGTTTTACTCTGTAACGGACTCGTCCTAGAGATTTATTCAGAACAACACCAAATTTGGTCAGTCTACTCTAAAGGCCTTTGCAATGTTAAATTGTGAAGATCTTGAGTTTTCGTTGAAGGGCGTGTCCGTGGCAGCCTGACAAAATTCGATGTTTCGCCATGGGAATAGAAGATGTTGTAACTCACCCATACAATGTCCGATCTGCCCCAAACTTCACATGTTCGATAAGAGTCCTGGCCTGAACATATCTAGAGGCGAATATTCAGTTATTATCATAGCGCCACCTGTTGGCAACAGGAAATTACTTATTTTACACTAAACATATAGTCAATTAAACAAAATAAAAAAAAAAACATTCAATAAAGGAGACAGTGTCTCACTTCATTAAGACTTGTTTGACTATTGAAATCTCCTGAATGAATGATTTAATGCCATACTTTTTTTTTAAACGGGCAGTTGTCGCCACCTCCTGGCGGAAGAGGATAAGCGTTACAATAGATACACGTGTTAAAATACTTTCGGTTTTATCGCTACTGTAGACAATAAGTGTTTATACCCAAACTATAAACTTTTATCCCAGTACTTCTATTATTTAAATATCTGTAACACAGAAATAATGATTATAATGTGGTTGAAAAGACTGTTTGTGTTGCTCTTTCTGCGTTCACATTTACTCCGACCTTCTGATTCATTAACATGGGCAGCGACAAAACGTGTTTCTCACGCTCCACTGACACTGGCGATGTGAAACAGTCCTAATAGACACAGATAACTCGTTGTCATTTAGGAATAAGATCGCGTGGGTGTTTGAATCGACACCTCCATATTTTAAGGATTAATAGTGCAGATTAATGTAAACATGGCAAAATGTTGTGGGAGGATACTGTCACGAGATCTCGCGAAATCCGACTGGTCTCGTCACATCACTACCATTTAGATAGCCACTTAATAATAAGATCATGATCTACTGTACCCGAGTCTATAAAACCTAAAAGAAAAGAAAATTTTACAAACCTAAGTCAAATCATCATCATATGATTCTAAACAAACCTGCATTTTAAAGACATCAGGCAAAAAAAGGCAATGTAACAATTATAAAGCTTAAAAACAATGCTCTCTTTAAAATGTCATGAAATTACAACTATAACCACTAGATGGCAGTAGAAGACCACTAATGGCTCATTGAAATGAACAGTGCTATTCACAGATTGTTTTCCATTCATTTCAATTCATGCAAAGACTAAATCACTGTTATAACATTTCAAATCACATTTTGATAAAGTTTAACACTTCATTTAAACACATATATCATATTTGACAATAATACAAGATTATGATTACAGTGAAACCTAAAAAAATATATATATAAAATCTTAAAAAGACTTGCACTAAACATTTTGTCACCTACTATTTAATACACAAATCTCTTATGTGCAACAAAATGTGTGTGTGTGTGTGTAGTAATGCTTAATGAACATTAATATAACAGTTTAACTATTTAATTTCTATTTGTGAGTGTATTCTCCATCATGGATGTGTTTTAGTGTGTTAGCCATATATTTTGCATTGGACTACATCTTAAATCCACACAGCCTTTTATGATGCTAAACAGGCATGCAAAGTTTCATGAAGATCAGACCATAGGTGGCACTATAACAGTTAAAACGGCTTCAAAAACAAAATTTCTATGGTAATTGGCCTCAACTTGCTAAAAACATGCAAATATATTCACACAACCACTAGATCTTCATATCATATGATAGATGTCCTCATTCTGAACAACTTTGCCTCCAGGACCATTGCTGTCAATCCAACTGTTCTTTAAATATTTGATATTATTCATAAAACCTTTTTTTTTTTTTAACTAGTCCTAGGTTTTTGACTCAAAACCAATAAAACCACTGCAGTAACATTCTCTGGACTCTCTAGATAAATTAATATTAAAAAATGTTGAATAGTTACATTTGGACAGTGATAACAGGGCCACTTAATAAGATGAACATGAGCTACTGTACCCAAAAGTCTATAAAACCTAAAAGAAAACAAAATTTCACAAACCTAAGTAAAATCATCATCATACGATTTTAAACAAACATACATTTCATAGACATTAGGCAAAAAGACCATGTAACAGTTATAAAGCTTAAAAATAATGGATCTGTCGTGAAATTGCAACTATAACCACTAGATGGCAGTAGAAGACCACTAATGGGTCACTGAAATGACTAGAACAGTGCATTTTCATGGTTTCAAGCTTTAATTTCATACAAAGATGATACTAAATCACTGTTATAACATTTCAAATCACATTTAGTAAAACATTACCACTTCATTTATACAGATGTATCACATTTGACAATTATGCAAGATTATGATTACAGTGAAACCTGAAAAAAATATATAAACTCTTAAAAACATAAGGCTTACAGTGAGCATTTTGTCACCTACTATTTATGATCGAAATCAAACTCAAAATGTTATGAAAATTGGTGAGAACATGTGTCAGATCACTCTTAACAATCATGAAAAGTTTCATGGAGATCAGACCATAGGTGGCGCTATAAGCTTCAAAAAGACAGGATTTCTATGGTAAATGGTCTCAAATTGTTAAAAAAAATGCTCATATATTCACACAAACACTAGATCTTTATATATAATCTCCAAATTTTGAACGACTTTGCATACCACCTTAAAGGCCTTAAATGCTCGAACCCCGGTAATTGCTGCTTGCAGCTATATTTAGGGGTTCGAGTGCGTAGCACTGAAACCCTATTGTAATTGTAAGGATTTTTAGGGGTTCGAGCACGCAGTGCTGAAACCCTATTGTAATTGTCAGGATTATTATTATTATTCTTTTCCGCTAAAACTGATCGTGCAGACCAACCCGTAAGGCCTAGAGAGCTGAAACTTGGCCAGAAGGTAGAGCTCCCTGAGGGGACGTTCTGACAAAGACTCACCCCAATCGGCCTATAGGTGGCGCTACAGCGAACAAAATTGTGAAATCGATCATAACTCCTAAACCGGTTGTCGAACACTGAAGTGTCTTATATCATTGGAATCCTTGGCTCAATCAAAACAAAATGGCTATCTCCGATTTCATTTCCGGTATGCAAATTTTTCCGCCATTTTGAAATTTGTTAAAACCCTACTTTTGCGAACTAGTCCTAGGTTTTTCGACCAATCGGAACCAAACCAGTGCAGAAATGTTCTCTGGAGAGTGAAGATCAATAATTATCAAAAAAAAGTTGAAATTTTGACTCACGATCGCAAAGGGGCGCCAAAACGTTCGAAAGAGGCGGGGCCATTTTTACTAAAATGGCTATAACTTTTGCACGGAATGACATATCATCACCAAACTCGGTACACATATGTACAAGCTCAATCTTTGGTCAAATCAAAACAATTGCGGGGCTTGACCACTTGGTGGCGCTATAAGGTGGAAAAAACATGAAAATGACTATAACTATGCAATTGTTGGTCTGATCGATCTGAAAATTGGTATGCAGTGTCTCTGGCCAATGTGCCATAAGGGTCTATGAGGACATTGGCGTATCTCAAAAAACATGGCTGCCATCAGCCAATGAAATTTGAGCACCTATTAGACAAGGTTAACAGAGGCCGATCGGAACGAAACTCACTGGGCATGTTCGACTCATGGCCCTAAAGGGCTGTAAGAATTTTGAAAGAAATCGGCCACTAGTTGGTGCTAACGAGTTTTCTTGCCTCTGTAATCACGTGGTGTTTCACACATCCACACAATATGCATATCATTTGATAGATCTCCAAATGCTGAGCAACTTTGCCTCAAGAACCATTGCTGTCAAACAAACCGTTCATTAATTATTCACAAATATCTTAAAAACCTACTTTTGCGAACTAGTCCTAGGTTTTTTGCTTAATCTCGATCAAACTACTGCAGTAATATTCTCTGGACTCTCTAGATCAATAATTATCAACAAAATGTTGAATTTTGTCCTTCGGTTAACTATAACAGGGTCATTTACAACAGGGGCGTGGCCACATATACCCAAAAGCCTATCAAAACTAAACAAAAACTCAAAACGTTACGAAAATTGGTGAAAACATGTGTCAGATGATTCTTAACAAGCATGCAAAGTTTCGCGAAGATCGGACCATAGGAGGCGCTATAAGAGTTAAAAAGGCTTCAAAACACAAGCTGTGTATGGTAAATGGCAAATGACAAACTGTTCATTGCTTAAGTCTTTTAAAAACATATATTCATTTAAACAAAATAAAAAAAAAAAAACATTCAATAAAGGAGACAGTGTCTCACTTCATTAAGACTTGTTTGACTATTGAAATTTCCTGAATGAATGATTTAATGACATACCTTTTTTTTTAAACGGGCAGTTGTCGCCACCTCCTGGCGGAAGAGGATAAGCGTGACAATAGATACACGTGTTAAAATACTTTCGTTTTTATCGCCACTGTAGACAATAAGTGTTTATGCCCAAACTATAAACTTTTATCCCAGTACTTCTATTATTTAAATATCTGTAACACAGAAATAATCATTATAATGTGGTTGAAAAGACTGTTTGTGGTGCTCTTTCTGCGTTCACATTTACTCCGATCTTCTGATTCATTAACATGGCAGCGACAAAACCTGCTTTTCACGCTCCACTGACACTGGCGATGTGAAACAGTCCTAATAGACAAAGATAACGTGTTGTCATTTAGGAATAAGATCGCTTGGGTGTTTGAATCGACACCTCAATATTTTAAGGATTAATAGTTCAGCTCTAATGTAAACACGGCAAAATGTTGTGGGAGGATACTGTCACGAGATCTCGCGAAATCCGACTGGTCTCGTCACATCCCTACCATTTAGATAGCCACTTAATAATAAGATCATGATCTACTGTACCCGAGTCTATAAAACCTAAAAGAAAAGAAAATTTCACAAACCTAAGTCAAATCATCATCATATGATTCTATGAAAGCCTGCATTTTAAAGACATCAGGCAAAAAAAGGGCAATGTAACAGTTATAAAGCTCAAAAACTATGCATCGCTCTTTAAAATGTCATGAAATTACAACTATAACCACTAGATGGCAGTAGAAGACCACTAATGGCTCATTGAACTGAACAGTGCTATTCACAGATTTTCCATTTATTTCAATTCATGCAAAGACTAAATCACTGTTATAACATTTCAAATCACATTTAGTCAAAGTTTAACACTTCATTTAAACACATATATCATATTTGACAATAATAAAAGATTATGATTACAGTGAAACCTGAAAATTATATATAAAATCTTAAAAAGACTTGCACTAAACATTTTGTCACCTACCATTTAATACACAAATCTCTTATGTGCAACAAAATGTGTGAAGTAATGCTTAATGAACATTAATGTAACAGTTTAACTATTTAATTTCTGTTTGTGAGTGTATTCTCCATCATGGATGTGGCCACATAATAAGATGATCATGAGCTACTGTACCCAAAAGTCTATAAAACCTAAAAGCAAACAAAATTTCACAAACCTAAGTAAAATCATCATCATACGATTTTAAACAAACATACATTTCATAGCCATTAGGCAAAAAAGGCCATGTAACAGTTATAAAGCTTAAAAGTAATGGATCTCTCTTTAAAACGTGAAATTGCAACTATAACCACTAGATGGCAGTAGAAGACCACTAATGGGTCACTGAAATGACTAGAAAAGTGCATTTTCATGGTTTCAAGCTTTAATTTCATACAAAGATGATACTAAATCAATGTTATATCATTTAAAATCACATTTAGTAAAACTTTACCACTTCATTTATACAGATGTATTACATTTGACAATTATGCAAGATTATGATTACAGTGAAACCTGAAAATGATATATAAACTCTTAAAAAAATAAGACTTACAGTAAGCATTTTGTCACCTACTATTTATGACCGAAATCTCTTATGTGCAACAAAATGTGTGTGTGTGTGTGTGTGTGTGCGTAATAATGCTTAATGAACTTTAATATAATAGTTTAACTATTTCATATTCTGTGTTTGTGATTGTATTGTCCATCATAGATGTGCTGTAGTGTTAGCCATATATTTTGGGTTGGCCTACATCCTAAAACCATAGCAACCATAGCATCGGATCATAGGTGGCGCTATAACAGTTAAAAAGGCTTCAAAAACACAACATTTCTATTGTAATTGGCCTCGAATTGCTAACAAATGCTCATTTTTTCACACAAACACTAGATCTTCATACCATATGATAGATATCCTCATTCTCAACAATTTTTTGTCTAAGACCATTGCTGTCAATCCAACTGTTCTTTAAATATGTTCTTTAAATGTACTGTACCCAAAAGCCTAACATTTTTAAAAGAAAGCTTGCAACGTCTCAAAACTGTGACAAAAATGACAAATAATCTCATTCTAAACAAATATGCAAAATTTAAGAGACTGGGCAAAAATAACACTATAATAGTTATGATGTTTAAAATCTCAGTGTTTGTATGAGACATTGCATGAAATTGCAATAATAACCACTAGATGTCAGTAGAAGACCACTAATGGGCTTATTCAGCTGAACACAACTGTTTTTAATAGGTTTGATGATCGATTAACACTTATAAAATCACTGTTATAACATTTAAAATCACATTTAGGCAAAGCTTAAAATTTTGTTCATACAGACATATCAGTGTTTTACAATTATGCCACATTATGATTACAGTGAAATCTGAAAAAGACACAAACTGTTACAAAGAGAATACTTGCAAGTAAAAGTGTTGGCCCATATCATTTATTTCAAATATCTGTACAAGAAAATGTGTATGCATGTATGTCTCTGTGTGTGTAAACATATTTATTCAGTATTAATATATTAGTTTAAACTTTTAGTTTCTGTGTGTGTATTTCTGTGAGCATATTGTCCATTTTGGATGTGTTTTACTGTCAGCCATGAATCCAGGTTGGCCTAGACCCTAAGCATACCACCTTAAAGACCTTAAAATGCTCGAACCCCGATAATTGCTGCTTGCAGCTATATTTAGGGGTTCGAGTGCGTAGCACTGAAACCCTATTGTAATTGTAAGGATTTTTTTTATTAGGGGTTCGAGTGCGTAGCACTGAAACCCTATTGTAATTGTAAGGATTTTTTTTATTATTATTATTTTTCTCCGCTAAAACTGATCGTGCAGACCAAACCGTAAGGCCTAGAGACCTGAAATTTGGCCAGAACGTAGAGCTCCCCGATGAACGAATCTATCAAAGTCTCGCCATAATCGGCCTAAAGGTGGCGCTACAGCGCAAAAAACTAACTTTTTTTACATTTTTGGCCATAGCTCGTACAATTTTTGTCGTAGGCTCAAAAACTTTACATCGTTGCAATCCTTGGGTCAATACGCACAAAAGTGCACTGGTGCAGATTTTTCGTACGAAGCCCGGTTTTTCCGCAAAATGGTGTTGTATCCGAAACCTACTCTTGCGAACTAGTCCTAGGTTTTTCGCCCGGTCGGAACCAAACCAGTGCAGAAATGTTGTCTGGACAGTGAATATCAATAATTATCAAAAAAATCTTAAATTTTGACTCATCATTGCGAAAGGGCCCCAAAAAGTTTGTAAGGTCGGGGGCCTTTTTTACTAAAATGGCTATAACTCATGAACCAAATGAGATATCTTCACCAAACTTGGAACACATATGTATAAGCTAAATCTTTGGTCAAATAAAAAAAATTGCACAGCTCTGCCACTTGGTGGCGCTGTAAGCCTGAAAAAACATAAAAATGACTATAACTATGCAATTGTTGGTCCGATCGACCTGAAAATTGGTATGCAGTGTCTCTGTCCAATGTGCCATAAGGGTCTATGAGGACATTGGCGTATCTCAAAAAACATGGCCGCCATTGGCCAATGAATTTTGAGCACCTATTTGACAAGGTTAACGGAGGTCGCTCAGAACGAAACTCGGTGGGCATGTTCGACTCAAGGCCCTAAAGGTCTGTAAGAATTTTGAAAGAAATCGGCCACTAGTTGGCGCTAACGAGTTTTTTGACTCTGTAACGTGCCTCACTCACGTGGTGTTTCACACCTCCACACAATATGCATATCATTTAATAGATCTCCACATGCTGAGCAACTTTGCCTCAAGAACCATTGCTGTCAATCAAATCATTCATTAATTATTAACAAATATGTTAAAAACCTACTTTTGCGAACTAGTCCTAGGTTTTTCGCTCAATCTCAATCAAACCACTGCAGCGGAGTTCTCCAGACTCTCTATATCAATAATTATCAAAAACATGTTGAATTTTGTCCTTCGGTTAGCTATAACGGGGTCATTTAGAAAAGGGGCGTGGCCACATATACCCAAAAGCCTAAAAAACCTAAACAGAAACTCAAAACTTCCCAAAAGTTGGAGAAAACATGTGTCACATGACTCTTAAAAAGCATGTAAAATTTCATGGGGATCGGATCATAGGTGGCGCTATGACAGTTAAAATGGCTTTAACAACATGAAATTTCAAAAGTAAATTGCCTTAAATTGCTATACCATGCTCATATAATCACTGAAGCACTAGAACTTCATACCATATGATAGATCTCCACATGCTGAGCAACTTTGCCTCAAGAACCATTGCTGTCAATCAAGTCATTTATTACATATTCACAAATATGTGAAAAACCCACTTTTGCAAACTAGTCTTAGGTTATTCACTCGATTTCGATCAAACCACTGCAGCACAGTTCTCCAGACTCCCTAGATCAATAATTATCAAAAAAAAGTTAAACTTTTCACTCACAGTCGCAAAGGGCCGCCAAAACCTTCACAAGAGGCGGGGCCACTTTTAGTAAAAAGGCTATAACTTTGGAACAGAATGACATATCATCACCAAACTCAGCACACATATGTAAAACCTCAGCCTTTGGTCAAATCCAAAAAATTGCGGAGCTTGACCACTTGGTGGCGCTATAATAGAGAAAAAACATAAAAATGGCTGTAACTTCGCAACCGTCAGTCCAATCAACCTGAAAATTGGTATGCAGTGTCTCTGTCCAATGTGCCATAAGGGTCTATGAGGACAATGGCGTATCTCAAAAAACATGGCCGCCATCGACCAACGAAGTTTGAGCACCTATTTGACAAGGTTAACAGAGGCCGATCGGAACGAAACTCACTGGCCATGTTTGACTCATGGCCCTAAAGGTCTGTAAGAATTTTGAAAGAAATCGGCCACTAGTTGGCGCTAACGAATTCTATGGCTCTGTAATCACGTGGTGTTTCACACATCCACACAATATGCATACCATTTGATAGATCTCCTCATGATGAACAACTTTGCCTCAAGAACCATTGCTGTCAATCAAATCGTTCATTAATTATTGACATATATGTGAAAAACCTACTTTTGCGAACTAGTCCTAGGTTTTTCACTCAATCTCGATCAAACCACTGCAGCGCACTTCTCCAGACTCTCTAGATCAATAATTATCAAAAAAATGTAGAATTTTGTCCTTTGGTTAGCTATAACGGGGTCATTTAGAAAAGGGGCGTGGGCACATATATCCAAAAGCCTATAAAACCTAAACAAAAACTCAAAACTTTACAAAAGTTGAAGAAAACATGTGTCAGATGACTCTTAAGAAGCATGCAAAGTTTCGTGAAGATCGGACCATAGGTGGCGCTATAACAGTTAAAAAGGCTTCAAAAACACAAGCTGTGTATGGTAAATGGCAAATGACAAACTGTTCATTGCTTAAGTCTTTTAAAAACATATATTCATTTAAACAAAATTAAAAAAAAAAACATTCAATAAACGAGACAGTGTCTCACTTCATTAACACTTGTTTGACTATTGAAATCTCCTGAATGAATGATTCAATGACATACTTTTTTTTTAAACGGGCATTTGTCGCCACCTCCTGGCGGAAGAGGATAAGCGTTACAATAGATACACCTGTTAAAATACTTACGTTTTGATCGCTACTGTAGACAATAAGTGTTTATCCCCAAACTATAAACTTTTATCCCAGTACTTCTATTATTTAAATATATGTAACACCTAAATAATGATTATAATGTGGTTGAAAAGACTGTTTGTGTTGCTCTTTCTGCGTTCACATTTACTCCGACCTTCTGATTCATTAACATGGCAGCGACAAAACCTGCTTCTCACGCTCCACTGCCACTGGCGATGTGAAACAGTCCTAATAGACATAGATAACTCGTTGTCATTTAGGAATAAGATTGCGTGGGTGTTTGAATCGACACCTCAATATTTTAAGGATTAATAGTGCAGCTCTAATGTAAACATGGCAAAATGTTGTGGGAGGATACTGTCACGAGATCTTGCGAAATCCGACTGGTCTCGTCACATCCCTACCATTTAGATAGCCACTAAATAATAAGATCATGATCTACTGTACCGGAGTCTATAAAACCTAAAAGAAAAGAAAATTTCACAAACCTAAGTCAAATCATCATCATATGATTCTAAACAAGCCTGCATTTTAAAGACATCAGGCAAAAAAAAGGCAATGTAACAGTTATAAAGCTCAAAAACTATGCATCGCTCTTTAAAATGTCATGAAATTACAACTATAACCACTAGATGGCAGTAGAAGACCACTAATGGCTCATTGAAATGAACAGTGCTATTCACAGATTTTACATTCATTTCAATTCATGCAAAGACTAAATCACTATATAACATTTCAAATCACATTTAGTCAAAGTTTAACACTTCATTTAAACACATATATCATATTTGACAATAATACAAGATTATGATTACAGTGAAACCTGAAAACTATATATAAAATCTTAAAAAGACTTGCACTAAACATTTTGTCACCTACCATTTAATACACAAATCTCTTACGTGCAACAAAATGTGTGTGTAGTAATGCTTAATGAACATTAATATAACAGTTTAACTATTTAATTTCTGTTTGTGAGTTTATTTTCCATCATGGATGTGTTTTATTGTGTTAGCCATATATTTTGCATTGGACTACATCTTAAATCCACACAACCTTTTATGATGCTAAACAGGCATGCAAAGTTTCATGAAGATCAGACCATAGGTGGCACTATAACAGTTAAAACGGCTTCAAAAACAAAATTTCTATGGTAATTGGCCTCAACTTGCTAAAAACATGCAAATATATTCACACAACCACTAGATCTTCATATCATATGATATAGATGTCCTCATTCTGAACAACTTTGCCTCCAGGCCCATTGCTGTCAATCCAACTATTCTTTAAATATGTTATATTATTTAAAAAAAAAAACCTACTTTTGTAAACTAGTCCTAGGTTTTAAACTCAAAATACATAAAATCACTGTAGTAACATTCTCTGGACCCTCTAGATCAACAATTATCAAAAAAATGTTGAACATTTGCATTTAGACAGCAAAAACAGCACCACTTAATAATAAGATCATGATCTACTGTACCCAAAAATCTATAAATCCTAAAAGAAAACAAAATTTCACAAACCTAAGTAAAATCATTATCATATAATTCTAAAGAAGCATACAATTTTATCAACATAAGGCAAAAAAGGCAAAGTTACAGTTATAAACTTAAAACAATGCATCCTTTTTTTAAAACGCCATGAAATTGCAACTTTAACCACTAGATGGCAGTAGAAGACCATTAATGCATCATTAAACAGACTAGAACAGTGCATTTCATGGCTTGTTTTCAAATAATTTCAATTTATGCATAAACTAAATCACTGTTACAACATTTCAAATCACATTTAGTCAAAGTTTAACACTTAAATTATTCAGATATATCATATTTGACAATAATACAAGATTATAATTACAGCGAAACCTGAAAATGATATATAAAATCTTAAAGTCAATATTTGCACTAAACATTTTGTCACCTACCATTTATTACACAAATCTTCAAGGTGCAACAAATTATGTCTGTGTGTGTAAAAGCAGTAATGCTTAATGAGCATTAATATAACAGTTTAACTATTTAATTTCTGTGTTTGTGAGTGTTTTCTCCATCATGGATGTGTTTTAGTGTGTGTTTAGCCATATATTTTGCGTTGGACTACATCTTAAATTCTTACAACCTTAAAGGCCTTAAATGCTCGAACCCCGATAATTGCTGCTTGCAGCTATATTTAGGGGTTCGAGCGCGTAGCGCTGAAACCCTATTGTAATTGTTAGGATTTTTATTATTATTTTTATTATTATTTTTCTGCCGTAAAACTGATCGTGCAGACCAAACCGTAAGTCCTAGAGACTTCAAACTTGGCCAGATGGTAGACCTCAATTTGGGGAGAACCTATCAAAGTATGAGCCCAAACGGCCCATAGGTGGCTCTATAGTGAACCAAAACGCGAAAGTGCTCATAACTCCTAAACCGCTTGTCGTAGACTCAAAAAAATTAGATATTTGGAATCCTTGGGTCAATACAAATTGAAAACCCCCCCTGTGATTTGGGGTCCTGGAGGCCCCGTTTTCCCGCAAATTTTAATCATGTCCAAAACCTACTTTTGTGAACTAGTCCTAGGTTTTTGGCCCGATCGGAACCAAACCAGTGCAGAAATGTTCACTGGACAGTGAAGATCAATAATTATCAAAAAAATGTCATATTTCCACTCATCGTTGCGAAGGGGCCGCAAAAAGTTTGTCAGGTGGAGGGCCATTTTTACTAAAATGGCTATAACTCATGAACCGAATGAGGTATCTTCACCAAACTCGGTACGCATGTGTAATATCTCAATCTTTGGTGAAATAAAAAAAATTGCCGAGCTTGACCACTTGGTGGCGCTATGAGATGCAAAAACACAAAAACAGCTATAATTACACAACTGTTAGTCCGATCGACCTCAAACTTGGGATGCAGTGTCTCTGTCCAATGTCCCACAAGGGTCTATGAGGACATTGGCGTATCTCAAAAAACATGGCCGCCATCGGCCAATGAAGTTTGAGCACCTATTAGACAAGCTTAACAGAGGCCGATCGGAACGAAACTCACTAGGCATATTCGACTCATGGCCATAAAGGTATGTAAGAATTTTGAAACAAATCGGCCACTAGTTGGCGCTAACAAGTTTTTTGCCTCTGTAATCACGTGGTGTTTCACACATCCACAAAATATGCATATCATTTGATAGATCTCCTCATGATGAACAACTTTGCCTCTAGAACCATTGCTGTCAATCAAATCAATCATTAAATATTCACAAATATGTGAAAAAGCTACTTTTGCGAACTAGTCCTAGGGTTTTTGCTCAATCTCGATCAAACCACTGCAGTAATATTCTCTGGACTCTCTAGATCAATAATTATCAAAAAAATGTTGAATTTTGTCCTTTGGGTAGCTATAATGGTGTCATTTAGAAAAGGGGCGTGGCCACATATACCCAAAAGCCTATAAAACCTAAACAAAAACTCAAAACTTTACAAAAGTTGGAGAAAACATGTGTCAGATGACTCTTAAGAAGCATGTAAAATTTCATGGAGATCGGACCATAGATGGCGCTATGACAGTCAAAAAGGCTTCAAAAACACGAAATTTCAAAAGTAAATTGCCTTAAATTGCTATAACATGCTCATATAATCACAGAAACACTAGAACTTCATACCATATGATAGATCTCCTCATGCTGAGCAACTTTGCCTCAAGAACCTTTGCTGTCAATCAAGTCGTTTATTACATATTCACAAATATGTGAAAAACCTACTTTTGCGAACTAGTCCTAGGTTATTCACTCGATCTCGATCAAACCACTGCAGCACAGTTCTCCAGACTCTCTAGATTAATAATTATCAAAAAAAAGTTAACTTTTGACTCACGGTCGCAAAGGGGCGCCAAAACTTTCAAAAGAGGCGGGGCCACTTTTAGTAAAATGGCTATAACTTTGGAACAGAATGACATATCATCACCAAACTCAGAACATATATGTAAAAGCTCAGTCCTTTGGTGAAATCCAAAAAATTGCGGAGCTTGACCACTTGGTGGCGCTATAATAGAGAAAAAACATAAAAATGGCTATAACTTCGCAACCGTCAGTCCAATCAACCTGAAAATTGGTATGCAGTGTCTCTGTCCAATGTGACATAAGGGTCTATGAGGACATTGGCGTATCTAAAAAAACATGGCCGCCATCGACCAATGAAGTTTGAGCAGCTATTAGACAAGGTTAACGGAGGCCGATCGGAACGAAACTCACTGGGCATCTTCGACTCATGGCCCTAAAGGTCTGTAAGAATTTTGAAACAAATCGGCCACTAGTTGGCGCTAACAAGTTTTATGGCTCTGTAATCACGTGGTGTTTCACAAATCCACACAATATGCATACCATTTGATAGATCTCCTCATGATGAACAACTTTGCCTCAAGAACCATTGCTGTCAATCAAATCGTTCATTAAATATTCACAAATATGTTAAAAACTTACTTTTGCGAACTAGTCCCTGGGTTTTCACTCAATCTTGATCAAACCACTGCAGTAATATTCTCTGGACTCTATAGATCAATAATTATCAAAAAAATGTTGAATTTTGTCCTTCAGTTAGCTGTAATGGGGCAATTTTACAAAAGCGGCGTGGCCACATATACCCAATAGCTTATAAAACCAAAACAAAAACTCAAAACTTTACGAAAATTGGTGAAAACATGTGTCAGATGATTCTTAACAAGCATGCAAAGTTTCATAGAGATCGGAGCATAGGTGGCGCAATAACAGTTAAAAAGGCTTTAAAAACAAGATTTCTATGGTAAATGGTCTCAAATTGTTAAAAAATGCTCATCTATTCACAAAACACTAGATCTTACACTTACATCTGTATGATATATCTCTCATTCTGAACAAATGTGCATACCACCTCAAAGGCCTTAAATGCTCGAACCCCGGTAATTGCTGCTTGCAGCTATATTTAGGGGTTCGAGCGCGTAGCGCTGAAACCCTATTGTAATTGTTAGGATTTTTTTTATTATTATTATTATTATTATTATTATTCTTCCCTAGAACTGATCGTGCAGCCCAAACCGTAAGGCCTAGAGAGCTGAAACTTGGTCAGAAGGTAGTAGTCCTCCTCGCTACTCAGGCGCAAAGAACCGGCCCAATCGGCCTAAAGGTGGCGCTACAGCGCAAAAAACTAACTTTTTTTACATTTTTGGCCCTAGCTCGTACATTTTTTGTCGTAGACTCAAAAACATTTACATCGTTGCAATCCTTGGGTCAATACGCACAAAAGTGCACTGGCGCAGATTTTTCGTACGAAGCCCGGTTTTTCCGCAAAATGGCCGAATGTCCGAAACCTACTTTTGCGAACTAGTCCTAGGTTTTTCGCCCGATCGGAACCAAACCAGTGCAGAAATGTTCTCTGGACACTGAATATCAATAATTATCAAAAAAAAGTTGAAATTTTGACTCATCGTTGCGAAGGGGCCCCAAAAAGTTTGTCAGGTGGAGGACCATTTTTACTAAAATGGCTATAACTCAGGAACCAAATGGCATATCATTACGAAACTTGACACACTTATGTACAAGCTCAATCTTTGGTCAAATAAAAAAAATTGCACAGCTCTGCCACTTGGTGGCGCTAAAAGCCTGAAAAACAATAAAATGACTATAACTATGCAATCGTTAGTCCGATCGCCCTGAAAATTGGTATGCAGTGTCTCTGTCCAATGTGCCATAAGGGTCTATGAGGACATTGGCGTATCTCAAAAAACATGGCTGCCATCGGCCAATGAAGTTTGAGCACCCATTAGACAAGGTTAACGAAGGTCAATCGGAACGAAACTCACTGGGCATGTTCGACTCATGGCCCTAAAGGTCTGTAAGAATTTTGAAAGAAATCGGCCACTAGTTGGCGCTAACGACTTTTTTGCCTCTCTAACATGCCTCACTCGCGTGGCGTTTCACACATCCACACAATATGCATATCATTTGATAGATCTCCACATGCTGAGCAACTTTGCCTCAAGAACCATTGCTGTCAATCAAATCATTCAATAATTATTCACAAATATGTGAAAAACCTACTTTTGCGAACTAGTCCTAGGTTTTTCGCTCAATCTCGATCAAACCACTGCAGCGCAGTTCTCCAGACTCTCTAGATCAATAATTATCAAAAAAATGTGGAATTTTGTCCTTTGGGTAGCTATAACGGGGTCATTTAGAAAAGGGGCGTGGCCACATATACCCAAAAGCCTATCAAACCTAAACAAAAACTCAAAACTTTACAAAAGTTGGAGAAAACATGTGTCAGATGACTCTTAACAAGCATGTAAAATTTCATGGAGATGGGACCATAGGTGGCGCTATGACAGTTAAAAAGGCTTCAACAACACGAAATTTCAAAAGTAAATTGCCTTAAATTGCTATAACATGCTCATATAATCACAGAAACACTAGAACTTCATACCATATGATAGATCTGCTCATGCTGAGCAACTTTGCCTCAAGAACCATTGCTGTCAATCAAGTCGTTTATTACATATTCACAAATATGTGAAAAACCCACTTTTGCGAACTAGTCCTAGGTTATTCACTCGATCTCGATCAAACCACTGCAGCACAGTTCTCCAGGCTCCCTAGATCAATAATTATGAAAAAAAAGTTAAACTTTTGACTCACAGTCGCAAAGGGGCGCCAAAACGTTCAAAAGAGGCGGGGCCACTTTTAGTAAAAAGGCTATAACTTTGGAACAGAATGACATATCATCACCAAACTCAGAACACTTATGTAAAAGCTCAGCCTTTGGTCAAATCCAAAAAATTGCGGAGCTTGACCACTTGGGGGCGCTATAATAGAGAAAAAATATAAAAATGGCTATAACGTCGCAACCGTCAGTCCAATCAACCTGAAAAATGGTATGCAGTGTCTCTGTCCAATGTGCCATAAGGGTCTATGAGAACATTGGCGTATCTCAAAAAACATGGCCGCCATCGACCTATGAATTTTGAGCACCTATTAGACAAGGTTAACTGAGGCCGATCGGAACAAAACTCACTGGGCATGTTCGACTCATGGTCCTAAAGGTCTGTAAGAATTTTAAAAGAAATCGGCCACTAGTTGGCGCTAACGAGTTTTTTGCCTCTGTAATCACGTGGTGTTTCACACATCCACACAATATGCATATCACTTGATAGATCTCCTCATGATGAACAACTTTGCCTCAAGAACCATTGCTGTCAATCAAACCGTTCATTAATTATTCACAAATATGTGAAAAACCTACTTTTGCGAACTAGTCCTAGGTTTTTCACTCAATCTCGATCAAACCACTGCAGTAATGTTCTCTGGACTCTCTAGATCAATAATTATCAAAAACATGTTGAATTTTGTCCTTTGGTTAGCTATAACGGGGTCATTTACAAAAGGGGAGTGGCCACATATATCCAAAAGCCTATAAAACCTAAACAAAAACTCAAAACGTTATGAAAATTGGAGCAATCATGTGTCAGATGATTCTTAACAAGCATGCAAAGTTTCATGGAGATCGGAGCATAGGTGGCGCTATAACAGTTAAAAAGCCTTTAAAAACAAGATTTCTATGGTAAATGGCCTCAAATTGTTAAAAAATGCTCATCTATTCACACAAACACTAGATCTTACACTTCTGTCTGTATGATATATCACCTCATTCTGAACAAATTTGCATACCACCTCAAAGGCCTTAAATGCTCGAACCCCGGTAATTGCTGCTTGCAGCTATATTATCTATTTGTAATTGATAGGATAATTTTTTTTTTCCCCTAAAACTGAATGGGCAGCCCAAACCGTAAGGCCTAGAGACTTGAAACTTGGCCAGAAGGTAGAGCTCCCTGTGGGGACATTCTGACAAAGACTGAGCCTAATCGGCCTAAAGGTGGCGCTACAGCGCAAAAAACTAAAATTTATCAGTTTATTGGCCTAAGCTCGTAAACCGTTTGTCGTAGACTCAAAAACTTTACATCATTGCATTCCTTGGGTCAGTCCGAACAAAAGTGGAGTGCGAAATTTTTGAGCTGCGACGCACGGTTGACCCCGAAAAATGGACATGAATCCGAAACCTACTTTTGCGAACTAGTCCTAGGTTTTTCACCCAATCGGAACCAAACCAGTGCAGAAATATTCTCTGGACACTGAATATCAATAATTATCAAAAAAAAGTTGAACTTTTCACTCACGGTCACAAAGGGCCACCAAAACGTTCCAAAGTGACGGGGCCACTTTTACTAAAATGGCTATAACTTTTGAAAGGAATGAGATATCTTCACCAAACTTGGTACACATATGTATAAGCTTAATCTTTGGTCAAATCAAAAAAAATGCGGAGCTTGACCACTTGGTGGCGCTATAAAACTGAAAAAACATATTATTGGCTATAAATACACCGCCGTTAGTCCGATTGACTTGAAAATTGGTATGCAGTCTCTTGGACCAAAGGGGCACAAGTGTCTATGAGGACATTGGCGTATCTCAAAAAACATGGCCGCCATTGGCCAATGAAGTTTGAGCACCTATTTGACAAGGTTAACGGAGGTCGATTAGAACAAAACTCGGTGGGCATGTTCGACTCATGGCCCTAAAGGTCTGTAAGAATTTTGAAAGAAATCGGCCACTAGTTGGCGCTAACGACTTTTTTGGATCTGTAAACGCGTGGCGTTTCACACATCTACACAATATGCATATCATTTGATCAGATCTCCTCATGATGAACAACTTTGCCTCAAGAACCGTTGCTGTCAATCAAATCGTTCATTAAAGATTCACAAATATGCTAAAAACGTACTTTTGCGAACTAGTCCTAGGTTTTTCGCTTAATCTCGATCAAACCACTGCAGTAATGTTCTCTGGACTCTCTAGATCAATAATTATTAAAAAAATGTTGAATTTTGTCCTTTAGTTATCTGTAATGGGGCCATTTACAAAAGAGGCGTGGCCACATATACCCAAAAGCTTATAAAACCAAAATGAAAACTCAAAACTTTACGAAAATTGGTGATAACATGTGTCAGATGATTCTTAACAAGCATGCAAAGTTTCATGGAGATCGGAGCATAGGTGGCGCAATAACAGTTAAAAAGGCTTTAAAAACAAGATTTCTATGGTAAATGGCCTCAAATTGTTAAAAAATGCTCATCTATTCACACAAACACTAGATCTTACACTTACATCTGTATGATATATCGTCTCATTCTGAACAAATTTGCATACCACCTCAAAGGCCTTAAATGCTCGAACCCCGGTAATTGCTGCTTGCAGCTATATTATCTATTTGTATTTGTTAGGATAATTTTTTTTTCCCCTAAAACTGAATGGGCAGCCCAAACCGTAAGGCCTAGAGACTTGAAACTTGGCCAGAAGGTAGAGCTCCCTGTGGGGACATTCTGACAAAGACTGAGCCTAATCGGCCTAAAGGTGGCGCTACAGCGCAAAAAACTAAAATTTTTGACATTTTTGGCCATAGCTCGTACAATTTTTGTCGTAGACTCAAAAACTTTACATCGTTGCAATCCATGGGTCAATACGCACAAAATTGCTCTGCGGTGTTTGTTGCTCTAGGACGTACCGTTTTTCCGCAAAATGGTGTTATATCCGAAACCTACTTTTGCGAACTAGTCCTAGGTTTTTCGCCCGATTGGGACCAAACCAGAGCAGAAATGTTCTCTGGACAGTGAATATCAATAATTATCAAAAAAAAGTTGAAATTTTGACTCACCGTCAAATAGGAATGTCAAAACGTTCTATGCTAACGTTAGCAAATTCTTACATTTGGCTATAACTTTTGAATGAAATGAGATATCTACACCAAACTCGGTACACATGTGTATAAGCTCAGCCTTTGGTCAAATAACAAAAATTGCACAGCTCTGCCACTTGGGGGCGCTATAAGGTGGAAAAAACATAAAAATGACTATACCTATGCAATCGTTGGTCCGATCGACCTGAAAATTGGTATGCAGTGTCTCTGTCCAATGTGCCATAAGGGTCTATGAGGACATTGGCGTATCTCAAAAAACATGGCCGCCATCGGCCAACGAAGTTTGAGCACCCATTAGACAAGGTTAACGGAGGCCGATCGGAACGAAACTCACTGGGCATGTTCGACTCATGGCCCTAAAGGTCTGTAAGAATTTTGAAAGAAATCGGCCACTAGTTGGCGCTAACGAGTTTTTTGCCTCTGTAACGTGCCTCACTCACGTGGTGTTTCACACATCCACACAATATGCATATCATTTGATAGATCTCCTCATGATGAACAACTTTGCCTCAAGAACCATTGCTGTCAATCAAACCGTTCATTAATTATTCACAAATATGTGAAAAACCTACTTTTGCGAACTAGTCCTAGGTTTTTCGCTCAATCTCGATCAAACCACTGCAGCGCAGTTCTCCAGACTCTCTAGATCAATAATTATCAAAAAAAATGTGGAATTTTGTCTTTTGGGTAGGTATAACGGGGTCATTCAGAAAAGGGGCGTGGCCACATATACCCAAAAGCCTATCAAATCTAAACAAAAACTCAAAACTTTACAAAAGTTGGAGAAAACATGTGTGAGATGACTCTTAATAAGCATGTAAAATTTCATGGAGATCGGACGATAGGTGGCGCTATGACAGTTAAAAAGGCTTCAAAAGCACGAAATTTCAAAAGTAAATTGCCTTAAATTGCTATAACATGCTCATATAATCACAGAAACACTAGAACTTCATACCATATGAGAGATCTCCTCATGCTGAGCAACTTTGCCTCAAGAACCTTTGCTGTCAATCAAGTCGATTATTACATATTCACAAATATGTGAAAAACCTACTTTTGCGAACTAGTCCTAGGTTATTCACTCAATCTCGATCAAACCACTGCAGCACAGTTCTCCAGACTCCCTAGATCAATAATTATCAAAAAAAAGTTAAACTTTTGACTCACGGTTGCAAAGGGGCGCCAAAACGTTCAAAAGAGGCGGGGCCACTTTTACTAAAATGGCTGTAACTTTTGAACAGAATGACATATCATCACCAAACTCAGAACACTTGTGTACAACCTAAATCTGTAGTAAAATCCAAAAAACTGCGGTGCTTGACCACTTGGTGGCGCTATAAGAGCAAAAATACCTAAAAATGGCTATAACTACGCAACCGTCAGTCCAATCGATCTGAAAATTGGTATGCAGTGTCTCTGTCCAATGCGCCATAAGGGTCTATGAGGACATTTGTGTATCTTGAAAAACATGGCCGCAATCGACCAATGAAGTTTGAGCACCTATTAGACAAGGTTAATGGAGGGCGATCGGAACGAAACTCACTGGGCATGTTCGACTCATGGCCCTAAAGGTCTGTAAGAATTTTGGAAGAAATCGGCCACTAGTTGGCGCTAACGAGATTTTTTGCCTCTGTACACACGTGGTGTTTCACATATCCACACAATATGCATATCATTTGATAGATCTCCTCATGCTGAGCAACTTTGCCTCAAGAACCATTGCTGTCAATCAAACCGTTCATTAATTATTCACAAATATGTGAAAAACCAACTTTTGCGAACTAGTCCTAGGTTTTTCACTCAATCTCGATCAAACCACTGCAGTCATATTCTCTGGACTCTCTAGATCAATAATTATCAAAAAAATGTTGAATTTTGTCCTTTGGTTAGCTGTAATGGTGCCATTCACAATAGGGGCGTGGCCACATATACCCAAAAGCTTATAAAACCAAAACAAAAACTCAAAACATTACAAAAATTGGTGAGAACATATGTCAGATGATTCTTAACAAGCATGCAAAGTTTCATGCAGATCGGACTATAGGTGGCGCTATAACAGTTAAAAAGGCTTTAAAAACAAGATTTCTATGGTAAATGGCCTCAGATAGTTAAAAAATGCTCATCTATTCACACAAACACTACATCTTACACTTACATCTGTATGATATATCACCTCATTCTGAACAACTTTGCATACCACCTCAAAGGCCTTATTTGCTCGAACCCCAGTAATTGCTGCTTGCAGCTATATTTAGGGGTTCGAGTGCGTAGCACTGAAACCCTATTGTAATTGTTAGGATTTTTATTATTATTTTTATTATTATTTTTCTGCCGTAAAACTGATCGTGCAGACCAAACCGTAAGTCCTAGAGACTTCAAACTTGGCCAGATGGTAGACCTCAATTTGGGGAGAACCTATCAAAGTATGAGCCCAAACGGCCCATAGGTGGCGCTATAGTGAACCAAAACGCGAAAGTGCTCATAACTCCTAAACCGCTTGTCGTAGACTCAAAAAAATTAGATATTTGGAATCCTTGGGTCAATACAAATTGAAAAACCACCCTGTGATTTGGGGTCCTGGAGGCCCCGTTTTCCCGCAAATTTTAATCATGTCCAAAACCTACTTTTGTGAACTAGTCCTAGGTTTTTCGCCCGATCGGAACCAAACCAGTGCAGAAATGTTCACTGGACAGTGAAGATCAATAATTATCAAAAAAATGTCATATTTCCACTCATCGTTGCGAAGGGGCCGCAAAAAGTTTGTCAGGTGGAGGGCCATTTTTACTAAAATGGCTATAACTCATGAACCGAATGAGGTATCTTCACCAAACTCGGTACGCATGTGTAATATCTCAATCTTTGGTGAAATAAAAAAAATTGCCGAGCTTGACCACTTGGTGGTGCTATGAGATGCAAAAACACAAAAACAGCTATAATTACACAACTGTTAGTCCGATCGACCTCAAACTTGGTATGCAGTGTCTCTGTCCAATGTCCCACAAGGGTCTATGAGGACATTGGCGTATCTCAAAAAACATGGCCGCCATCGGCCAATGAAGTTTGAGCACCTATTAGACAAGCTTAACAGAGGCCGATCGGAACGAAACTCACTAGGCATATTCGACTCATGGCCATAAAGGTATGTAAGAATTTTGAAACAAATCGGCCACTAGTTGGCGCTAACAAGTTTTTTGCCTCTGTAATCACGTGGTGTTTCACACATCCACAAAATATGCATATCATTTGATAGATCTCCTCATGATGAACAACTTTGCCTCTAGAACCATTGCTGTCAATCAAATCAATCATTAAATATTCACAAATATGTGAAAAAGCTACTTTTGCGAACTAGTCCTAGGGTTTTTGCTCAATCTCGATCAAACCACTGCAGTAATATTCTCTGGACTCTCTAGATCAATAATTATCAAAAAAATGTTGAATTTTGTCCTTTGGGTAGCTATAACGGTGTCATTTAGAAAAGGGGCGGGGCCACATATACCCAAAAGCCTATAAAACCTAAACAAAAACTCAAAACTTTACAAAAGTTGGAGAAAACATGTGTCAGATGACTCTTAAGAAGCATGTAAAATTTCATGGAGATCGGACCATAGATGGCGCTATGACAGTCAAAAAGGCGTCAAAAACACGAAATTTCAAAAGTAAATTGCCTTAAATTGCTATAACATGCTCATATAATCACAGAAACACTACAACTTCATACCATATGATAGATCTCCTCATGCTGAGCAACTTTGCCTCAAGAACCTTTGCTGTCAATCAAGTCGTTTATTACATATTAACAAATATGTGAAAAACCTACTTTTGCGAACTAGTCCTAGGTTATTCACTCGATCTCGATCAAACCACTGCAGCACAGTTCTCCAGACTCCCTAGATTAATAATTATCAAAAAGAAGTTAAACTTTTGACTCACGGGCGCAAAGGGGCGCCAAAACTTTCGAAAGAGGCGGGGCCACTTTCACTAAAATGGCTATAACTTTGGAACAGAATGACATATCATCACCAAACTCAGAACATATATATAAAAGCTCAGTCTTTGGTGAAATCAAAAAAATTGCGGAGCTTGACCACTTGGTGGCGCTATAATAGAGAAAACACATAAAAATGGCTATAACTTCGCAACCGTCAGTCCAATCAACCTGAAAATTGGTATGCTGTGCCTCTGTCCAATGTGCCATAAGGGTCTATGAGAACATTTGCGTATCTCAAAAAACATGGCCGCCATCGACCTATGAATTTTGAGCACCTATTAGACAAGGTTAACGGAGGCCGATAGGAACTAAACTCACTGGGCATGTTCGACTCATGGTCCTAAAGGTCTGTAAGAATTTTGAAACAAATCGGCCACTAGTTGGCGCTAACGAGTTTTATGGCTCTGTAATCACGTGGTGTTTCACAAATCCACATAATATGCATATCATTTGATAGATCTCCTCATGATGAACAACTTTGCCTCAAGAACCATTGCTGTCAATCAAACCGTTCATTAATTATTCAATAATATGTCAAAACCCTACTTTTGCGAACTAGTCCTAGGTTTTTCGCTCAATCTCGATCAAACCACTGCAGTCATCTTCTCTGGACTCTCTAGATCAATAATTATCAAAAAAATGTTGAATTTTGTCCTTCGGTTAGCTGTAATGGGGCCATTTACAATAGGGGCTTGGCCACATATACCCAAAAGCTTATAAAACCAAAACGAAAACTTAAAACTTTACTAAAATTGGAGAAAACATGTGTCAGATGACTCTTAAGAAGCATGCAAAGTTTCATGGAGATCGGAGCATAGGTGGCGCAATAACAGTTAAAAAGGCTTTAAAAACAAGATTTCTATTGTAAATGGCTTCAAATTGTTAAAAAATGCTCATCTATTCACACAAACACTACATCTTACACTTACATCTGTATGATATATCCCCTCATTCTGAACAAC
>VONZ01002376.1:0-54330 GCA_012976165.1 Labeo catla
TGTGCCACAATATTTGCCACCCTAAGACATAAGTGACAAGCCATAACTTCATGTTTTACTGGGGTATTAATATGAGGTGACAAACAGGGTAGTTTGCTTTAGTCACCCATCGCTTGCTCTGCCAACATTTTCTGTAACCCTGACACAAAAAATAAAAGTTGTTGTTTTTGACCCAGTTTAGATACTAGTTACATTTTACAATTCTCAGTTCCAATTCTGATCCCACAGCAAAAACAGCAAAAGTACTAGCCTGACAAATATAAAGTATACAGACAATTGAAAAGTCAGTAAATAATAATTAATGAGCAAATTACAAGCAAGACCACAAATAAAACAATGATAAAAATTAAGGTAAATTTTAGGTTTCTACGTGTTCAAATACAAAAACTGAATAATCAATTATAAAACAAAAGCATATTATTCACTATATAAGTGAAATATAAATTAATCATTGTTAAAAGTTACTCAGTCAAGAGCAGTGAGTGATGTTCTCTTATTTTTTGGAGTAAAACACTAACCGCAGCTAGTAAATGAGGCGCAGTCACTTTAAACACAATGCATGGCTCCAATATCATGATACACATTTGATTTCTTTCTCAGCTGTTTACATTCACCTAAAACACAACTGACTGCTTTCGCGGACACGCGCCAAGACAACAGTATATGCAGGTACCTCACTTGGTTATGGAACAGAGTTCACCTGTTCATCATCTAGGTTGTTCCAAAACCTAGGGCATCATATACTTACCAATTCCTCAACTCTTCTCTTGTGCCTCTGCTCAAATGTGGCCTGGTCCACTTTACTCAGCTGTCCTGGGTCCAAACCTATTAGCTCAGGCTGCACCTTTTCCAGCAGAGCCTTGACCTCCCACTCCTGTCTCTGTTTACTGCTGCGGTATGGGTTTGCATCAAGAGCATCAAAATTTGGTTCTCCGGCACCTGGAGAGAAACAAAAACAGCTGCGATTTCTCCTCTTCTTTTTTTTTTTGGTTTTAAGGCAACTGTAACCTGTACATTTTGGTGACATTCAACCTTGCAGCTCTGTAATATTCTTGAAAGAAACAGATTAAAAACCATGATAGACTTTCATTCACTACTTCTCATTGTGATGCACATTATGTGTGCCAGCACATCCACTGCATTTTTCTTTGCCAAATTTAAGGAATAAATTAAAAAGGGAACACAATACATCAATATGTCCTCTAGATGTAAACATCCAGGCAGCAGACAATGAGCTGCATTAGCAACACTTCAAAGTTTGAAAACACAAGTTCCAATGCATCTCTTCTTACTTTTTAATTAATTTTACAAAGAATAGCTTAAATAGCTCTGCTCACAAACACTAGACTATGAAAATAAATTTTAATGTACCTTCTGATCATAATGGGGAAAAAATTAGGTTGACTAGGTCTTGGAACAGAGCCCATCTGCAGTGATGGTTCTAGCTTGTATGGTGCCCTTCTACCACCCCTACATAAAATTAATTTTGCATACAGAAAATTTTGCAGTTTTTTATAAATTTATACATTTAAATTAATACAAATGTATATCTTTAAAATGTGTATATATATATATATATATATATATATATAGTATATATAAACAAATGTACAACTGTACATTTAAATCCATTAATAAAGTGCTAATTGTAAACAGAGGCTGCGTTAGACTTTAACATTGTCATTTTGACCGACAGGGTCGCAATTTTTACTATTTTTACCCGTCATATTAATTTTCATATTAATATTTTTCATTTCATGTAATTATAATAACACATTTAACGGCTTTTATTTTTGCTCACATTTTAATTTTTAATCATGAACCTTTGAAAATTGATGAAAATTTTGAAGAGAATAGATGACTGTTCACCACCACACCCTTAGTGACAGCTAAGGACACTTATTTCTCGATTTTAATAGATCTTCATTTTCACTAACCAATAGAGATTCTTAAATCTATATTGGTCTATGCTGTTTTCAGTCAATGACTGAACAGTACATAGAGCTTTGTGCTTTGTTACTTTTATCAGATTTCAAGTTCATTTCATTAGGAAATTCATTACCGTTACAAGTTATAATAGATCACCCCCTCAGTGTAATCTGTCAAAGTGACGGACGACCTTCAGATTTTTCCGTCACTGAGAAAATTCTGTCAGTGAGGGACAATTTTCGGTTAACACAACCTCTGGTTGTAAAGGAGTGTTGTTGCCCTATTTGTAATAACACAGCATAATAAGTGATATTAGCCTTTTTTTTTTTTAAAGCAAGATCAGTAACAGTTGCATAGATACTATAGGCACACTTCTGGTATAAAGGAGTGAACATGTGCTTTGAGTGTATTCCTGTTTTACCTGGTACAATCATGCTGGTGAAGCCCTCTCCATGTCCAATTCCTAGAACATCTTCAAAAGGGCAGTAAGCAAGACCCCAAATTTGCCCTCGAAGGCGGTGAGCCATATAGGGTTTGAATACAGGACTGCTTCCCAAAATGTTCTGATAAACCTATGGATACAAACATACAGCTCTATTACTGTAATAATAGTTATTGCAACTCTAATTAATGTAATATTACAATATTCCACTGCTGTGTACATAAACTTCTAAGAATTCTTAGCAGCAACTTGTGTGTGCAGCTTCAAGAGAGCAAACACACAATGTGCTGTACTTTATGCAGTCTCTTTATCCCTTTCAAATCTGTCATCCATATACAACATTTCAAGCAATGTACATCAGTTATTGTTAAATCTTATGTTGAGTGCTGTGCTGTCTTAAGTAAATGAGTTTTCCCTCAAAAAACAATTTCTTTACGATTGAAGACAGAAAGACATGAACATCTTGGATGACAAGGGGGTGAGTACAATATTTGTGAATTGTTGTTCTGGAAGTGGACTTCTCCTTTAAGGGGTACAGCATCTCTGCGACAGAGCCATATATATGTTTGACCTAGAGTTTGATCCAGAAGCATAAGAAATTCAAAACAATGCAACCACAATGATTGCAGCAGTCTGTTTCAGCTTGGTAATTGCTTTTGCTTGCTTTATTCAAGGAATATGGTTTTAAAAGTATTATTTGTATTATTATAAAAGATGCTGCGTGTACTCAGATATGGACATTTTACTTAAACAATGACATGTTTCGTCTTCTAATAGCATTAAACGCTGTTTTGCCTCGGAGGGCATTTCTAATCTAAAATTTTTGCACTTAAGAAAGGTTAAGCAATGGTTTTGGAGGTGGGTTGCAAGCAACAACAATAACCGCTCATCCAGGAAATTTTACTTGTGTGTATATGTACATTACCTGTACAATATCTCCAGTAGCAGCACTAAGTAGTCCTCTCTGGCTTAGAGATAAGCAAGAGGCTCCAGCCGGGAGGAAACAGGAGTGAAGAGGTTTAAAAGCTCTGATATCATACACCTTTAACTTCCTGTCCAAACCTGACGTCACCATGTACCTGCAATAAACATATTTTAATGGTATAAATAAAGGGCATATAGGGAATAATCTAGGGCTGCAACAACTAATCAACAATCAAAGTGAAAATAATTGATAAATTTCACACTGAAAACAGAACTTTACATTAGTGAAGAAGGCATATAGATAATATTTAGCAGAAGACACAGAATGAGCTGCTGCAGGAAAAGTTAACAACAAATGAAATTCATAAGCATACATTTTAACACAGCATGCACAGATGCTTTTACAGGTGTTTTTAACGTAACGTTTTTAATATGCGTTTTACCCAGTGAATAACTTGCATAATAAGATCCTAACCTGTAAACACCAGAAAGTCACAAGACTTTTTTTTTTTTTTAAGAACGCAATGTTTGTTTTTATTACTTTTTTGCACATATGGGTGCATGTATAGCATAGAACACATACTGTAGGTATGTTATTTATGGTTTTATAGGAAGTATGAATTATAAATTCTTTTCCACATAAATATAAAAATAATATATATATACAGTGTTAGACTTCATTTTGACGGACAGGGTTGTAAAAAGAAAATTCCGTCATTTTAATTTTCATGTAATTGCTCTTATTTTTGTTCAGATTTGAATGAACAGTATGTGCCTCCCATCCGATAAATACCAATAGGCCACGGTTTGTGTTACTGTTGATATGAAAAAAAGTCTCAAATTCAGTCCATTTCATTAGGAAATTCAAGCGATAAATACCGCTTTGGCACTCTTTATTGTGGTGTGATAGATCATTGTAGCTTCTGCCTGTGTACTCGCCTGTGCGTAATTAAACACATAGTCAAAAGATTTGTAAGTTTCTTTTTTGTTCTGGATCCCCTGCTCTGCTGCTACACTGGAGCGCATTCACCGCCAACTGGACAGGGGTGGGAATTACAGTTACAAGTTACAATAGATCACTCTCAGTGTAATGTCAAAGCGACGGACGGCCTTCAGATTTTTCCGTCACTGATAAAAAATTTGTAAAAAAATCTGTCAATGACAGACAATTTTCAGTTAACGCAACCTCTGATATATATATTTCCCCAAATCAATCACCCTACTAACTCTAGAATGCGTCACTATTGAAATAAAGCTACTCAATTCCTGTATTCTTTCATATTGCAATAATCTCAGAAAATCTAAATATCACAATATTAGTTTTTTCCAACATAATGCTGGCCTAGTTTTGATGTTGTTAGTGATATTCACAAAATGAAGACATATTTATACAAGCTGAAGAACTAAAGTCGAAATCACATAACTACCAACAACCATGTTCATCTGCAAGTAAGTTCATTTCTTTGTTTTGCCTCACTTTTAAGATCACAGTGGGATTTTTTTAATTCTGGAAAATTATTCATTACTGAAGAGCTTAAAGGCTCAGTGAGATAAGGATTAATGGTGGGTGGGGTTATTCGTCATCCGTAAGCTCTACTGTAACATCCTGTCTGTGACTGCTGGTCTCGTTCCATGAACCAAGTACTAAAGTGACAGTTAGTGATACTCACGTGCCAGTTTTATCCACTGTTAAGGAACGAACAGCACCCCGATGACACAACATCTTTACCAGTGGCTCTTTCTGGTTGGGCGACCATAGACTGACAGTGCCGTTTGGGTGGCCCAGGTGAATTACTGCATTATGGGGATTCTGACACATCACATCGAGCCGTCCCATTTTTGTGCAGATGGCTTTGACCTCTCTACCAACCGATACATCCAGATACTGCAGAAACCCTGTGGCACTCTGAAAGGTGAAATTATTATTTATTTGCATATTTCCATAATTGGCATATGGAAAACCAGTTTTAAAGAAGTAGTTCACATCCAGAATAAAAATTTCCCCCATGTCATCCAAGATGTTCATATCTATCTTTCTTCAGTCGCAAAGAAATTAAGGTTTTTGAGAAAACATTTTCTCCATATAATAGACTTGCTCAATGCATTGAAGGTCAAAATTGCAGTTTCAGTGCAGCTTGAAAGAGCTCTACATGATCCCAGCCGAGGAATAAGGATCTTATTATTATTATTATCTGATTAAGGATCTCATGTTGGAAAGGTCACATGCTGTTAGTTCTTTGTCTGTGTACTTCAGTTAAAAAAGGTAGAGCAGGCTGAAAAACTCCATCTCATTTTTTTCCTCCAACTTCAAATCACCTAACATCTTGTTTTACCTTTTTCAGTAAAGGGTGTTTGACTTTCTTGTTCGCTTTGTAAACACTCGGTCAGTACTTCCACTTACATCATGCGTGACTGGAGAAAAATCCTGGAATGTTTGCCTAAATTAATTTCTATGCGACAGAAGAAAGACCACACATGGACATATTGCAATCAAAACAGAAGCCATGTTTCTCAAGATACATTTCACTGGGATCATTTGAAGCTGCATTTAAACTACATTTTGGAAGTTCAAAATCGAGGCACCATTATCAGTCCATTATATGGAGAAAAATGCTGAAATGTTTTCCTCAAAAAACAGAATTTCTTTACAACTGAAGAAAGAAAGACATGAACATCTTGGATGACAAGGGGGTGAGTACATTATATGTCACTTGCTGTTCTGGAAGTGAACTTCTGCTTTAAGTTACTTATTACACCACTGCCTGAACAAACAGAACTTTATTCATTACTTTCACTTCTCAGTTGTATTTGGAATTGACTGCAGTGTTGAATGCCTAAAGAAGTTCAAAGATTTGCCAAATGCACTTGCTGACGCACCGCTGTGGCAAGTAGGAAATGGTAGGGCAGAAACTGCATTCTTAAGACGTCATTGAATTTCTTCAAACAGTGGAGCTCTAAACCTTTAGAGTCATAGATGTAAAGCCATTTCTTCTGTGCCACAGCAAACATGGCCTCTGTATGAAGCCACCTGGAGGTAGAACAGAGAGCGCAGAGAGTGAGCTTTATGTAAGACCAATTATTACTAAAGCACAAGGGTAAAGGACAGGAATGCATTGTTATAAAAACCCTACATCAAGTTTTTGAAACTCTTTTGACACACACACACACACACACACACACAAAAATAAATAAATAAATACTCCAGGAATTCTAAGGAAACATATGAGATGTGAACAAGACAAGGGCTTGCAAGGTTTTTTTCTGAAGTTCACTGATCACTCTCATGCAGGGGGCGGGTAACAGAAGCAGAAATGTACAAGTTACAATACTGATCAATACCAATATATCATGATATACACTTCTTTAAAATTTGTATTAAAAAGTACTGAAAAAATAATGCCGCTTTTGGTAATTCAAGTATACCTATCAGAAATCTGACACATTTTTAAATGTATCAAACACAGCAATGAAACATACAGCAAAATTACAAATTGGTAAAATATGATTTTTGTTCTTATAATCCTGGAGATTTAGCAAAGCAGGAAATGTTGGTATAACTAGGGCTGGGCATTTACAAATTTCACAATCTGATCTGATTTCAATTCACAAGCTTGCAATTTGATGCAAGTGGATCTTGGTTCGATTTGATATTGCTTCATTTGGATATGTATCAGGTACAGAATGTGTCAATTTTTATTTTTTCAGTAAAAATGCTGTAAACTATATAGGGGAATCTGTCGGTACATTAATATAATATTAAAGGTTAAAATTAACAACTGATTTGCATACAAATTTTTTTTAATAAACATTTTAATAGCAAATGTCATTACAATATGTATTTACATTAAATACTAAAGAACGGGTAAAGTAAAAATAAAATGAGCACATAATATAGTGGATATATTTAGCAAAATGCTCTTCTCTAGAGGTAATTTTCTGGATTCAGAAAGAATTGTGTTGTAAATTTTGATTTCTCTCATTTAATGCTAATGTTTTCTGTTATATTGAGCACAAACTAAGGTAAGCAAAACAAACCTTAAACCTTTTAATAATTATATAAACCCAGCGTTGTGCACGGTGTTGTCTTCGGTGGAGTGGGACTATGGGTAAACAATGCAACGGGATTTTCCTTTCACTGTACAAACTGCACAGCAAATAAACATTGCCAGCTCCCTGCTGATATCCATGTTTGTTTTGGTACAAGATCTTGCACAGTATTATCATAAGATTTTTTGGTTAGGCAGAATTTGTCCAGTCATGACTCGCACCAATCGTTAAGTGTGTTGTGTGGTGGACTAACTCAGCTATTAGGTTTGTGCTCCTCTCTGACTGCCAAAGACTAGAATCTGCTCCAGTCAAGTGTGCTGAGACCAGTCAGAATGTTTCAGTTAGTCGTTAAGTGTATCCCAATCTTAACTGAATAACAAAATATGTATTTACAGTTAGTCAATAAATTTGGTCAATAAATGACTTTTCTGAGATAAATGTACAGAGCATGAGCATTTATTATTAGAATTTCATAATGAAAGTGACAAAATTTGAAAGCTAAGACTTTGATTTAGTTAGAATGGTTACTACAACACATGAAGTAAAAGTGCCAGAAAATCAAGAGATATGTCTCAATGTGCACTCACTTGACATCATTCACTGTTTCCATGACATTCATCTCACACATGAGGTCTTTGGATTGCCAGTCGATGCAGGCGACATGACCTCTCTTTCCACCGACTAACAGATGCCTGTTGCAGACAAATACATTTTTATAAATCTGTAATTTTTCAATAAATACAATGAAAATGCAATTCACAAAATAATTTAGGCCTCTATATTAATCATATAGTGAGTTTTCAGTTTCTGGATAAAAATGCCCAAGGTATTTTGATGTAAATGTTAACGTAAAAGAGATATTTTGATTTAATTATTAGTAAGGTTCTTAAATGGAAAAACACAATAAAACGGTGATATACAGGGTTTAAAAAAAACAAGAACTGTCAATAAAAATATCACAGGAATTTTGTCAAAGTTCATTTTAACATTTATAACCGTTCCAAAAAGCCTTATTATAATTACCAGGCTATACTATACTCACAGTGAGTATAATCCAAACAAACTGCCAACAAAAACAAATTGTCAGGATATTACACAATGTACAGTGAGACAATATACAACACTGAGAATGTCAAAACAAAATTTTGAATAAAGGGGCAAATTGAGTTAAAATGTGTAGAGAGATGTAGAGCAGACCGTGTGCAGGGAACAGGATTAAGAACCACTGCTTTAGAACATTGATCTTGAAATACATTTTTTCATGCACCCCTAGTTTTGACGGCATGGCAACAACTCTACCTCTTCTTGCCTCTCTCCCTTTATTGCATGTTCCTGGGGACGGAGTTTATGTAAATTTCTGGGTTTGTGATGTCACCAACCCAGGAAGTAGCTCATTGTAGTCCCTACGAGCCATTTTTGTAGGCATTAAACTGCCATAATTTAAGACAATATCTCAGTTTGCATTGAATTTCAGCGTTGTAACTTTGCAGATATTGTTTATGCTCCAAAACCAACATTACACACTAACTAAAGTTAAAAAAGTGAAACCACAATGAACCACCCCTTTAATTTTATAAATACATAAAGAGGAGATTCACCAAATTCACTCAAAACTTGACATGTTTAACACCAGGTCTCTAAAGGTTTCTAAGGATTCTTATTTCTTACTGACGCTTGAACCTGATACATCATCTATTAAGCAGAAAATTCAAATGCCCTCTATAATATTAAAAGTAATGCTATATTTCTAATATTCTGTGACTAAAATGTCTATTTTAATATAACTTTTTATCACATACCGTCCAGTTCTGCTGTAGTCAAGCCTATAAGGCCCAAACTGGGAAAGATGCAAGTTGAAGTACTGTAGGGACAGAAAAAGAAAAACTGAGTGGAACATACCAAATAAAATGAATCACACACAGACTGCTTGAGGACATAAAACCCTTTAGTTGGTAAGGTCTGTAAATTAAAATCAAATATTTTACACTACATTTATACATCAAAAAAAAAACAAAAAAAAACTACTATTTACTAAATGCCTGTTTTCTTAAAAAACAAAAAAACAAAAAAAAACATTCATCTGTTTTCTTTTCATTTAATATATAATAAAGAAAAACCTTGCTGTGTGTACATATCATTGCTCTTTTGTTGATTTTGATTGCTTCCATTATCCTCATTTGTAAGTTGCTTTGGATAAATGCGCCTGCTAAATGACTAAATGTAAATTTAAATATGTTTGCTCACTTTAAACACACCATATTTGACAGAAGTGTAGTAACAAGCAGAAATTGAAGAATTTCTAAATAAATAAAAAAAGCTCAGTCATCTGTTTTAAATATGGTCCAAAAACAGAAGAGCAGTTTCCTGGATAATACAACACACTTTCCACTGGTAAATCTAAGGGGGACATGCTGTTCATGTAAGTCTTTACCTGTGCTTTTCTTAAATTAATTAAATAGGGGCCAAGCCTCTGGACGATGATGAAATAATAACCTGGGTGACTGAGTTCTTATATACTGTAAGCAAAATCTATGTGGCAAGGCACAGCGCCAATGTCCATGGTTTCAGCTAAAAATCCTGTTTTTGTTTTTTTTGGTTTGTTTGTATTTTACGGTACTGAAAAAAAAAAATACGTCTTCCAGATATAAATGCAGATGTCAAATTGACATCTCTGATGTATGTGTGCTATCAGGGTACATGTCCCACGACGTCAGGATGTTTTTTAACACTCTATAAAATAGACAGTAATTTAAAAATAAGAGTAAAGTAAGAACATTTAGACAAAACTTTACTGTGATCTAATCTGTTTGCAAATATGTGATTTTCACATTATTTTGAAGCAAAAATTCTAGGCTACAAGATCCAGTTCTCAAAGGTCTTATGAACAAATGTTCTGTATGTGTTTTATGGCCTTATTTCAGTCATTTAAAAATTGTAGTTTTTCACTAACCACGCATAAACGTTGCTTTGTCAAAAACACAATCATGTACATACATGCTGCTTACTCGTTGTAGCTCAGTTTGTGCTAAATACAGTGTTTTCAGACTTTTGCCATTTATGTGTTTATAAGCAACTGAGAAAGCAACTCTTTACAACGCTTCAGTAAATCTCCATCCGAAGGCCAGAGGGCACTCTCGGAAAACTCTAACTATGCCCAAAGAAGAAACTTAGGAAATCACGATCGCTGCAGCAGAGTTCTTATTAAAATTTTCCTTATAATACAGTATTTAATAATGCAATGCCTTTATCACTGCTTAAAACACTATGAATACTATGCATGCTTTATTCTGTGTAAAAAGCCACATCATCTCACAGGAGGATTTATTTTTAAACATTCGAAGTTATGAAGACGGTTTGGTGCAAAAACACGTTGTTAAACATGGTATTTTCACATGCTTTCAGATGTAGCATCATTTACTACACAGAGCCATAGTTCACTGAGAAGCCACGCAAACAGCTGTCATTATTGCATAACGATTTTTTTTTATTTCATAATCGCACGATTAAATTGTAAGTGATAATGAACAATATAGCGTAGTTTGTCTGTGAACTACGGCTCAATGTAGTAAATGCTGCTACATCTGAAAGCACATGCTGGAAATTTACTACTGATTACAAAACCGGCTTTACTGACAAAATGTGCCTGATTGATTAATCATGCAGCCCTATACAACGCGAGTGTTTTTAAAAGTACCTAAACTCACACTAAACTATGCTAGATGTTCCCGGCTTATTTTCTGTAGCTGCTTTTAGAATAACTAAGGAAATGTAAGCATTACAATTAGTAACTTACAATGTTTCTATTAAATTGTTATGTTAAATACAAATTAAGTCATAATAAAACAATTATGCAGCTTTTAGCCTTATGCTGGAGCTGGTTCACTTTCGGGTGATGAAACTAAGCAAATAATATATTTAAATTAAATTAGATAATATTGTGTATTAGTGATCTCACAGGCTGATCGCCCAACACTAGCGTAAAGACCAGGATCTCTACCTGTGTGACTCCACCAAGCAAAAACACTAACAAGGGACATAAGCATCACTTTCTATTCATCCTCTTTACTACAACTTGTTTCACTTCTGTTTCAGTTTTTGCATCCAATTTTTTACTATGCAGTATGCATTTTCAAATCCCTACTATTACTACCAATCGCAGACCACGCATCACACACGGTAGACAGTGCAATCCTAACAACCTGTGCATTATGCCTATTTATGCTAACATTCAATTCTTTTTCTATTGCTCTCTGGAATTAAATAACATCAATTAACTATCTGAAATAAATCCTTCTGAGAGATGATGTGGCTCCTTACAGAACAAGGCATGCAGCGTATTTAATAATCTTCTACACAGTGATAAAAGCTATGTCGATAAGCATTGCATTATTATGTACTTTATTATGAGGAAAATTATAATAAGAAATACTCAGATAAACCATATATTGTCATAGTTGTGTTCGTTAGTCACATTGAATCAATGAAAGAAGTAAAATCTTTTTATTCAGCTACCACTATAGGGATTTCCTGGGTTTCTTCTGCAGGGCGTATTTGGAGTTTCTGTGGGAAAGTGCCCTCTGGCCTTTGGATGGACATTTACTACTGATCACAGAACCATGCTTCACTGACAAGATGCGCATGACAATCACAGCTTTTGCCTAATCGCGACTTCATTTCGATTTATCGTGCAGCCCTAACCCTGACAGAGACCTGGATCAAACCGGAGGACACTGCTACACCTGCTGCACTCTCCATAGTATCTCATTTTCCCACATCACCGTCCAACTGGAAAGGTGGAGATACTGGTCTTCTTATCTCTAATGTTTGGAAAATTTATCCTTTACCATCTCTGGGTATCAACAGCTCCTTTGAATCACATTAAGTCACATTAACTACATTTTGTAGTTGTTTATTGACCTCCAAGACCACCAAGTAACTTCTTGGATGAATTAGATGTGTTGCTCTCAGCCATTTCTGAGGATGGTACTCCTCTAGTTACACGTAACCTACGTTCACTCTCACCCTCTCAGCTATTTGATATGGTTTACTTACAGTTTACAGCTTACTGTAAACAGCGCACAATAATTGCTTCTTCATCAGACATTTATGATCAACCCACAGTAGACTTTTACGTCAGTACATCCTGACCTCATACAAGCTCACACCAGTAATCTCATGATTTGCTCAAACACAGCAATATAATGTGACTTTACTGGTAATGTGACAACATCTCATAACTAAAAAAATGTCAGAACTGATTAGTGGTACTTTTTTTAAAAGCCCTGTTTACTTTCTCTTAATGGTCATTTACATAATATCTTAATGGTAATCTACCAGTAAAGACAGTGTGTGTGAAAGGAGATATTGATACCACTTAATTGGTTAATTTTTAACATATTTTTTCAAGCTCTACAAAATCCTGTAAGACCAATGCAAAGTGTTCAGAATAAATCATTGACCCATTACCTTTGATCCAGAAGTGATGTCAACTGCATTTGCTATGTCATCTTGAGATATTGTATTTGTGTCTTCATCCTCATCTCCTTCCAGGAAGCTGATGACAGACAAACAGACAGTTATGAGCTCTGTGTGTGTGTTGTGCGTGCATTTACCAATCAAGATGAATATACTGTATTAAGAATAGTTCAAAACACAAGCAGTTGTGTTCACAAAAGTTTAGTTCTTCTGGGTCAGATAAACCACAAATATTTAGTTGACTAACATTATTTTTTTTTTATTAGTGGATATCAAAATGTTCGATGCTAAACGTATAAATAAAAAAATAAAAATCAACTGCAACATAAACAGTCAGTACTTTTTTTGTTTAGCCATTTTGCTTCCACATTTGTTGCAAGGAAATGGACTCTCCTTTTGGTCTAGTGCCCTTCTGTTAGGCCCGTGCACTAATCAGTCCTCCAAAAATATATTAAAGATTTTTATATATTTTTACATTTTTTGATATAAAATATTGCATAAAATCATTAATACCCACTGGAACAGGGAATGTATGCGCTAAACACTTCTGAAGCAAACTAACCCTGGGACGCAATGTTCAGTAAATAAGTTGCTACGACTACTTACTAGGGGTGTAACTGTACACACAAGAAAAATGTGGTTCGGTATTCTGGCTTTTTTTTCTGTTCGGCCAAATTTGGGGTTTTACCTTGACAGCGACGAGAACACTTGCACCTGAGTGCAAAAGCTCCATTCTCCCAGTCTTCATTAGTTTATTGTCTCTGTTAAATACTCTTAAAAAAGTAAAGGTATACGAAAAAAGCACAAACTTGTAGACTGCATTAAAATAATGAGAGTGCGTGACCATTCCTCTGTTTGAACTGAACCCTGATGGGAGAATTTAAATATTTTCATTTTCAATAAAACTTTTAAAGATGTGTTTTTATTTCTTTATATTAAATAGTGTGACCCTGCTGCCTAAGATATCACCAGCAAACAAACAAACAAACAAACAAACAAAAAAAAACAAAAAAAAAAACAAGAAAAAACACATTTCGGTCGACCACTACTTGCAATGTAGTACGAAAGTTCTATGGACTACTTTTGTTGTTCTTCTTTTAACAGTCACAGTGCACATTTACTTCTACTGTACGGAAACAGAGCAGCTTGGACGTTCATTCTCCATTTTCATTTTGTAACACATAAAGAAAATCATATTTGAAATTATATGAATCATTTATATTTTTTGTTTAACTACTCTTTTAATCCTTTTTAGGGTTTATAGTCAATGTGGCAGTGTGTGAACTACATTACCCAGCATCCTCTGGAAGCAGAAGATCATATCGTGCAGCCTGTTTCTGAGCAAGGTCAGACATGGCTTCAGAGAATATAATGGCTTCTTTCAGGTCTGGACGGGCTTCTTTAGGCTGACACACAAAAACAGAGTGAAAGAACTTGAAAACATGAAAAGCAGTCCAAGTACAGATTCAGATGATGTTTTAAAGAAAATGTTACAAATTTAGGTGAACCTCACAAAATATATTAAAACTGTCCAAATCTATGAATTACAATATAATTTGAAAACAGAGCAGCTGAGTCTATAGCCATCTTCAAGAAATGGCTAAAGACACATCTCTTTCATCTACACTTGACCCTCTAACACTAATGGTCTCTATTTCTATTTTATCTACTTGTTTTGTTCTATTGTGTTAGACTAACCGGGACTTGTCACAGCACTTACAGTGGTAAAAGTGGCTCTTTTGTTGGTTTGATTGCTTCTCTCGCCCAATCAGTGTACATTAATACCATTAATGATTATATTTAAAGTTTTGTTTCTTCCATGTTTTTGTCATCAGTATAACACAGGTTATACACAGCATTTTAATGGTATCTTATTTCCAGGAAAATAAGATACCGTTGAAATGTGTTCTAACGCCATTCCCATGTAAGATTTTTAACGTTTGCATTATTTGAACTCTAAAATTCAAGGGTGATTTTTCAATTATTTGCAGAAAAATAGTGATAAGATTTTGTTCACATTACCCACCCCTTACAGTGACTTGCATCTATTTCTACATGCCAAATAAACTCAAAACACAAACATTAAAATATATATTTTGACAATGTGTGCAACATTTTTATTTAAAATGTAAAACATTCATTCATTCAATTATTTATTTATTTATAGTTTTGGACTTACCACTTCGTACTTCTCTCCTCTCCGAAACCTCTGGAGTCGCTTATGTGGTATAGGAGCTTCACCAGGGAAAGGGTCCTGTTTCTAAAATAACAATATAAACCAACGAGAGCAGCTGTTCAAACACTGACTTTTTGACACTGGTAAAATTGTCAGATCAGGCCAGACAATTGAAGCCAAACCATTCAAATGAAATGTGAACCTAAAAAGTGTAAATAAAAAATGTAATTAAAACAATTGCTTAAGTTACGACGTTGGTGACTGTTAAATTGATTGACTGACTGCAATTATTTGCGAAAATCACAATAAAGGTGCATATCAAATTAAATTTTGCCATCCAAATGTGTGACCCTGGACCACAAAACCAGTCATAATGGTCAATTTTTTGACATTTATTTATACATTTGAATAAATAAGCTTTCCATTGATGTATGGTTTGTTAGGATAGGACAATATTTGTCCGATATACAACTACTTGAAAAGCTGGAATCTGAGGGTACAAAAAAAAAATAGAGGAAATCACCTTTAAAATTAGTTCTTAGCAATGTACATTACCAATCAAAAATTACGTTTTGATTTATTTACGGTAGGAAATTTACAAAATATCTTCATGGAATATGATCTTTACTTAATATTCTAATGATTTTTGGCATAAAGGAAAAATCGATCATTTTGACCCATACAATGTATTTTTGGCTATTGCTACAAATATACCCATGCTACTCAAGACTGGTTTCGTGGTCCAGCGTCACATATGGGAAATTTCATGTTTAAAGCACTGGATCCTAAATCATTTGTAATCAATTTTTTTTCCTTAGCTAAGCAAAATAATACATTTCTATTTTGTTGAATGCTACAAGTATTTTAGCATTTCATGTTCCATCGTCTAACTATGGGTTTTTGGTTAAATGGCTAAAATAAAGTTAAGCTTAAGATATTTTCATGTTTTATTCTACAATTTTATTAATTTCTCCAAATCTGTTCCCTCGAAGAAACAACTCATTTTAGATAGCCTGAGGGTGAGGAAATTATGCTAACTATTCCTTCAATCTTTTGAAATTAATTGTATGACAGCTAATTGTTAGCAAAAGTTTGATTAACGGCTCTACTAGCTTAAACTTAAAGTATTATTTTTTTAAAGAAATAACTGCAAACGTATTTATCCAAAGTATTAATCATGTATTCAACACACCAATACTTGTATTTGTTTGATGCCTATGTGCGCTGACAGATATCAATATACTATGTTAAAGTGAAAACAAGGCATAACAAACCCCTTTAAAACTCCCCTTTAAAAAAAAAAGTTAATTATTAGAAGCACTCTGATTTCAAACTATTAACAGGATACTACTAATAAACTACTGTCAAAATATTTCATGAAATGTAAAATTACTCTTACCTCCAAACTTTCATCATTCCTCTTTTTTCCTCCTCCATTCTTTTTTTTTTCTCTTGATTTATTCTGGTCCTGCCCAGCTGTACCTTGTTCTTCTGTTCTCTTTTGGTCTGTGTTTTCTGTTTCCTCCCAATAGCGTTTTGGAGGCTAAGTGAGAAAGAGCCAATCATATTCACAAATATATTCACATATAAATTCATACATTGCTGGGTAAATGACAAATAAAACTGTCCATGATAAAGAAAAATCTAGTTCTTAAAAAAATACAGACTGTCATGAATGTCTGCAAATGTCTTCATTCTATTCCTGTTTGTTTTATTTTCACTTTGGTTACATCCAATGAACTTTTGGCTCCATTTCCACACTGAATTAAGATGCGTTTTCAGTAGTCAAACGTTTTATTATGATTTGTTTTTCTAAGGCATAATAATGAAAGATTATTTTTAAACTTTTAAAGTTCTTGTTTTAAGAACTTCATTAATCAATAAGGCTTTTTTCATTATAACAGTAACAGATACATCAGCCTAAATATAACAATGAATATTAACTAAAGCATGCTCATTACAGAAGTGTATTCAGGTCATTGAAATCCCTAAGAATGTCATATAAACAACAAAATACTTATAGTTAATACGACATTTAATCCGTATTATGGTATTACAAATTGCCATAATATTACCTAGACCTATATGATACAATCAGCCATATGTTTCGTTTTGTAACCGGTAGATTTCCTCCATTCTACCAAAAAGATCACGAAGAAACGACAAATACAGTTTTTAATTGTCAAGCGATAATTGATAATTGTCAACATCTTTCCTGTAAACATCCGACATAAAGACATTTACACCGATATGTAAAAGCGGATAACACTGTAGTCAAAGCAATGAATGATCATCTTCACCTTTTTCTTATTCGTTTTCTCCACGTGCGTACTCGTCAACACCTCCGGCATCACCGCTGCCATGTTTCTCAACTGGGGCTCGTAGTTGCCGTCTTCTTCTAACGATTATTAGTAGTTGGCAAACCGGCTTAAAAGTAAAGTACCGCCACCTACTGAGCCGGAGTGTGGAGATACTGCTTTGCTTACAGAAACCCTTTCGATTTACAATATATACAGTCCCCAGAGATTTTAAATTAATATTAATATAATAGTTAATAGTTATTATTAATATAAAAGTTTAACAACACATTATAGTCTATGTTCATGGTTCTCTGATCTCGGTAATGGTCACAGGACATGCATTCTTTTTAGTACGTGTTTTTTTTAGTACGTGTATATTTTTAGTACTTTAGGTACTAATATATATATATGTATATACAGTATTGTGCAAAAGTCTTAGGCCACTAGTATTTTCATCAGCTAAAAAATAGTTTAAAGTCAGTTAAAGTCAGTCTTTTGCTGTAGTGTGTCAGTAGGAAATATCAGTTTACATTTCTAAACATTCATTTTGCCATTAATTGTAATAATCCAGTGAGATTTTTGTATGGAGCACAGGCTGTTGTCAGACTCCTTGTGCAAACAGAGATCTGATCTCTCCATTATTCAATCCAGTCTGTCTTAAGAAACAGAAAAAACGGAGACAGACTAAATCCAGAAGAACTGTGGCAACATCTCCAAGATGCTTTAAGAGACCTACACCTACAAAGCTACAGTACTGTTAAAGTTTTTAGACAGTTAGGCACATAAAATGAGGATGCTGTCAAAAACAATGTCATAAATAGATTTTCTTTATCAATGATCTTATATTAACTAAAATAAATCAGCATTTGATGTGACCATCCTTTGCATTTAAAGCAGCTCTTGCCCTGTGTGCACTTGTGCAGAGTTTTTCAGGTAGCTTTGCAGGTAGGTTACTTGAAACATCTTGGAGATGTTGAAACAGTTCTTCTGGATTTAGTCTGTTTCAGTTTTTCTGTTTCTTCATGTCATTCCAGAGACAGACTGGATGATGGTGAGATCAGATCAGTGTGGAGCACTAGCTGTTGTCAGACTCCTTGTGCAAACAAAAAGCTCACTAGATTATTACAATTAATGGCAAACAGAATGTTTGGAAATGTAAACCGATATTTTTTACTGACACACTACAGCAAAAGATAGAAATAACTTACTTTAAACCATTTTTTAGCTGGTGAAAATACTAGTGGCCTAAAACTTTTGCACAGTACTATATATATCCTATATGTTTGACTTTAAAGTGGACTTTAAAGTACTTTTGGACCTTTGTTACTGTTAGGAAATATAAGGCTCTCTGCTCATTCAACCACACTTGCACGTTACTGTGGGAAGGCAGAGCAAGGCGGCTTGACCTATCCACACACTTAACTTTTCCTTTTCAGTATGTAATTCCATCAAAACTCATTCCATGCCAAATGAAATACATTGTGACTATAAAGTGAAAAAGCTAATATTACTGGCAGGCCCGTAGCCAGCCTAGCGGAAGGGGGGGGGGTTCTTTTTTTGTTGTCAAACTGCTTACCAAGATATTGTCTTGCTCAGTAAATATACACAAATACGTAAAGCAGTAAAACGCTTCTGCTCTAGTAAACTTGCGCTCCGCTGCTGTGTGAACTGTGATCTGAGCGAATGAACGGTCCATGTGGCGCGTTTCAAAAGACTAGCACATTTAATCCATAATGCAATCCTTGTCTTTCTGTCCCCAAATTTAAGACCTCTTGAAATTATACTTAAGACTTTTCTTATACTAATTAATGTATTTAATACTTTTTATGGCTTTAAAAGTGTGTTGTTATTTAAAAGAATACTTGTTTATTAAAAAAACTAAATAAATAATAAAAAAAAAAAAAAAATGTACATAAATTCTGGACCTTTGGCTGGATGGTGTGGGTCGTTTCGAACCACCCAAACCCCCGAACCACCCTGGCTACGGGCTGGGTGAAATCTTGAATAAAAAGGCATGCCTTAGAAACTATTCTATGACAGTGGGACTCCTCATTGCACTGTATTTTTATATTGTATTGTATTATCCTTTTTTTTAATGGCAGTTGGCATTCAGCATATTGGTGAATTACTGCCACCTGGGGAGTTCCAGGAGGTTGGCAAGCTTTCATGTGCATATTTTGCTGAGCTCCAGCAGAACTATTTCAGCTTGTATGTTTTATTGCCAGGGCTGGAAATGGGGGTTGGGGAGCTCTTCTTTGACCTCGGCCAGCTCTCTCGACATGAGAAATGTTGATGTTGCACTGACTGATAAGCTTTTACCAATGTCTCGTTTGCAGGAACCTGGTGCTGGCTTTGCAAACTATGTGAGTCCTTCTCCTGTGTCTGATGGCGTGCAGGACTGGTTGCGCAGTGCTTGCTGCTCGTATCGAGCAGTTCCTAAGTCTCATGATCAGATGGGAAAATCAGATGAAAATGTCCTGAACTGTATGATGGGTATGCTGGAGCAGGTGATGGAAAGAGTGCAGCAGGGTACCAATGTCCAGCCTGAGAGGAATGTGAATTACAGGTACAGGGGCAGAGGAAGGAGCTGCGGTGTTTGCGGCAATACTGCACATTCCACTAAGTCTCACTGCCTCAAAGACAGGTTGTGTTTTGGTTGTTTTTTGCCTGGGCATGCTCATTCAGCCTGTCCACAGTCTCAGTTGGGAAACTGACCAACCTGTATATGGTGGGAGGTTGTACAAGTTTGGATAGCAACTCCCAAAATGATGTCGATATTCCAAATGTTGAAAAAATGTTCTTGTCTGTTGTGGTGAGAATGTACTGTTCCAGAACTCAAATGTTGTCTGCAGTAGTGACAGTTTGTTCTACGCTCCAGTCATGTGGCTGATAAAGTGGTCCTGGATGGTATGCTTGACAGCGGATCCATGGGTTGTACCATGAGTGAGAGTGCAGAGCACAAACTGTTAGAAGCTGGGATAATCAGTGATCAAATTGGAGACAGCCCAGACGTTATACTAATTGGTTGCGGGGGTAGCTGGGTAAAACCGAAACATACTGTTACACTTGAGCTGGAGATTTATGAATGCAAAATCCTGGTACCCACCTTAGTTGTCAGTGGGCAGCATGATGACATATTGTTGCTACAAATGTCATCAAACATATTGTACAATGTTCTAAGCAGTGTGAACTGTTTTGGAAAACTGTTTCGACACCTAATGTTTGTAATGACCCTACGTCTGAGGCTTACCTCTCTATGCTTGCAGGCTTGAATCGTTGGAGGGGTGACGGGGTGCCTGACAAAATCGGCATGGTGAAATGTAATTCGGCAGTCTCTCTAGAGCCTGGTCGTGAGTACCTTGTGTGGGGCAGGTTACCTAAGCACGTGGAAGTGTCTCCAGGTAGTGCTGTGTTGACAGAGCCTACAAGTTTGCGGTCGGCACCTAGATGCATTCTTGTGGCCAGACTCGTCACACACCTATGGGGAGATAGGTGGGTCCCATTAAAGTTAATCAATACATGGAACAAACCTGTTATGCTGAGACGTAATGCCAAGATAGCCGACCTGTTTCCAGGTATTGCACTTGAAGACTTGGATGATAGGCACATGCTTTCTCAGATGCAACAGACTCAGCCAGTGAAAGGTAGTTCAATTGATCTGAGGTCTGTTGTTGAGAAACTGAGATCAGTTGGTCTAGAAGGGCTTGATCTAGATTCCTGTGACGTGACTGATCATTGTAGACAGAAATTGGCCGATTTAGTTGTGTAGTACAATGATGTGTTTTTGCGTCATCATTTGGATTGTGGAAATGCGACTGGATTTGTCCATAGGATCCATCTTTCAGACACAAAGCCATTCCGACTTCTGTACTGACATGTAGCTTCCAGCGAATATCAGGTACTGCGTTGTGTGTTGAATGAAATGGAGAAGGATATTATTCTCAAGTCAGTTAGTGAGTTTGTATCTCCTTTAGATCTTGTTTGGAAAAAGAATGGAGACCTGCGAGTGTGTACGGATTTTCGATGGTTAAATAAAAGGACATTGAAAGATGCGCATCCACTTTCCCACCAGGCTGATCGTTTGGCTGCATTAGGGGGGAATTCACTATTCAGTATGATGGACCTGACCTCCGGCTTTTACAATATGCCGTTACATGAGGATGACCGAAAGTACTCTGTATTTACAAAACCTATGGGCTTATATGAGTACAGTCGGCTTCCTCAGGGGCTGTGTAACAGTCCAGGAAGTTTCATTTCGCATGATGACAAGTATTTTTGGGGACCAAAACGTCCTGAGCTTGTTATGTTACTTGGATGATTTCATAGTTTATGGGCCTGATGAAACAACAGCACTTGACCGTCTTGAGATGGTATTCAGTCGATTGAGAACACACAATCTAAAACTTGCCCCCAAGAAATGTAACTTCCTCAGGAAGTCTGTACGATTTCTGGGGCATGTGATTGATGAGTCTGGTGTGTCCACAGATCCAGGTAAGGTTGAGAGTATATCCAAAATGACCTGCTTGGATCTGATGGAGGCTGATGGAGTTACAACGTCCCAGAGGCACATAAGGTCCTTCCTTGGGATGGTCAACTATTATCAGGATTTCGTACCTAACTACTCAACTGTGGCTAAACCCCTTTTTAATCTTTTGAAAGGTCAGATAAAGAAAACCAAAAGAGGGCGCACAAATAAATGTAATTGTGCATTAAAGAAATTGACTGTAGCTGATTGGACGCCTGAGACATGGCTAGTATTTAGGAATCTTGAGACAGCCATGGTTGAAGCAGTTGTCTTGGCCCACCCCGACTTCAGCTGCCCATTTGTCCTTTTAACTGATGCTTCCTCAGATGGCATTGGAGCCATTCTGTCTCAGGTTCAGGCAGGTGACTGCAGAGCTAGACCTATAGTATTTGCCAGTAAGTCACTTTCTCCATCTCAGCATAATTATCCGGCACACCGCTTAGAGTTTTTAGCATTAAAATGGGCGGTTTGTGAAAAATTCAGCCATTGGCTGAAGGGACATGATTTTACGGTATGGACTGATAATAACCCGCTCACTCAAATTCTAACCAAACCTAAGCTTAATTGTTGTGAGCAGCATTGGGTTGCCAAACTTGCAGCATACAATTTCGACATCAAATATGTACCAGGTTCACAGAATGCTGTGGCTGACACTTTAAGATACTTTAAGATATTGAGCCACGCCAAACGCCAGAGCACAATGGAGAGATCCACGTGGAAACAGCATAGAGTCCAAAGTAGCTACAGTAGACCAGACAATGAGAGAGTGTGTGAGTGTCTCTTATATAGGGCGTGGCTCAATGAGGATCAGGTGCAACAGATTAGAATTCGGGTGATGATGAATGAGTGGGCGGTGCTACCGGAGGTGTGGCAAATGGAGGTGGCTGTGGTGAATGCCTGACACTACCCCCTCCTCCAGGGGCGGCTCCCGATGCCCTTACACGATGCCAAGGGCGACCACGACCGCGAGGGGCAGGACAATCCGGGTGACTCCTGTGGAAGTCCAGAAGCAAGGTGGGATCTAGGATGTCATCTCTGGGTACCCAGGACCGTTCCTCAGGTCCATACCCCTCCCAGTCCACAAGGTATTCTAGGTGGCCCCCTCGACGCCGTGAGTCTAAGATCTCGTGAACCGTGTAGATGGAAGGCTGGTCCAGGACTTCTGGAGGAGGAGGTTCCGCTTCAGCTCCCGTATGAAGTGTGGCAGAGGGATAGAAGGGTTTTAGGAGTGATACATGGAACGTGGGGTGTTTGCGGTACCTTGGAGGGAGCGAAGCTGGAAGGTCACATCGTTGATCTACCTAGGGATCTTGAACGGACCAATATAGCGGGGACTCAGCTTTCGGCAGGGCTGACGTAGATGTAGGTCACGGGTGGAAAACCAGACCTAATCCCCAGGTTGGTAAGCGGGAGCAGGTCTTCTTCTGACGTCAACAAACCTCTTGTGTTGTCAAACTGCCCTCTGGAGATGGTGATACACACTTTCTCGCTCTCCCGAAACCAGTGGTCAACAGCTGGAACATGGGAAGGTTCCTCCGTCCAGGGGAACAGCGGAGGCTGGTAACTGAGTACTCACTGGAAGGGTGTTAAGCCGGTGGTATCTTGGTGGAGAGAGTTCTGTGCGTACTTGGCCTACGGGAGGAACCTGCTCCAGCTGTGCTGATCCTCGTGATAGTATGCCCGGAGGTAACGTCCCAGGTCTTGGATCTTTCTCTCTATCTGGCCATTGGTCTGTGGATGGTAACCGGAGGAGAGATTAACAGAAACACCAAGAAGCTGGAACAGATGTTCAGCAGTTTCCAGTGCCGTGGGCAACCCCTTTAAAGGGAAAAACTTGCACATTTTGGAGAAGCGATCAACCATTACTAGGATACAGGTGTTACCTTCGGAGCTCGGGAGATCGGTCACGAAGTCCACTCCAATATGGGACCAGGGCCTCTGTGGAATGGGCAGTGGTACCAGTTTTCCTGTGGGAAGTTGACGGGGAGAGGTAGACATAGCACAGACAGAGCAGCTCTGGACGTACCTGATGGTATCACAGTGCATACTGGGCCACCAGTATCAGGTTTGAAGGAGCGAGAGGGTCTGTTGGCTACCTGGGTGTCCAGAGCCCGGAGACTGATGAGCTGTGCTCAGAATGGTTAGTCGTTGAGAGCGAGGAACAAAGATCTTCCCTTACGGGCATTCTGGGGGAGCGGGCTCCTGGAGGGTGGCTTGCCTGATGGTATCGTGCTGCTTCCAGAGGATGGGGCTGATGATTAGGTTGGAGGGGATGATGGGTTCAGGTTCAGCAGGGTGATTTGAGGAGAACTGTCGTAAGAGAGCGTCGGCTGAAATGTTCTTGAAACCGGGATGATAGGTGATCGTAAAGTTAAAACGTGTGAAGAATAATGCCCAACATGCTTGTCTGGGGTTGAGACGTCTCGCTTCTCGAAGGTATTGGAGATTTTTGTGATCAGTGATAATGGTGAATGAATGATTAGATTCCTCCAACCAGTGACGCTACTCCTCCAGGGCTAGTTTGATGGCCAGTAGTTCCCTATTGCCAACATCATAATTCTGCTCCGCCGGAGACAGCTTCCAAGAATAGAAAGCACAGGGATGGAGGAGAGGAGGCTTGCCGACCGCTTGGGATAGCACCGCACCCACTCCAGTGGTGGAAGCATCGACCTCAACCGTAAAGGGAAGTTCAGGATCTGGGTGGTGTAGTAAGGGTGCGGTGCTAAAAATCTCCTTGAGCCGTTGGAATGCTTCGTGAGCAGCGGGGTTCCAGATGAGAGCTTTCGGTTTACCCCTCAGGAGGGAGGTTAATGGAGCCGTGATGGAACTGTAGTTCTGGATGAAGTATCTGTAGAAATTGGAGAATCCCAGGAAACGTTGAAGTTCTTTAACTGTAAGGGGTTGTGGCCATTCTTGAATTGCAGAAACCTTCCCCTGATCCATCTGCACGCCCTCGGCAGTGATGATGTACCCCAGGAACTGTACAGGTGGGTGATAGAACTCACATTTTTCAAGCGTGAGATAGAGGCTGTGTTCACGTAGCTTGTGGAGGACCTGCTGGACGTGCTGGCAATATCATCAATGTAGACAACAACGAACCGATGGAGGAACTCCCGGAACACCTCATTCATAAACGTTTGGAAGACGGATGGGCTGATGGATAAGCCGTACGGCACGACCCAGCACTCATAGTGGCCAGAAGGTGTAACAAAGGCCGTCTTCCATTCGTCTCCTGCATGAATACGAACGAGGTTATACGCACTCCGCAGGTCCAGCTTCGTGAAGACTTGGGCTCCACGAAGCTCTTCGAGGGCGGCTGTGACCAGAGGGAGCGGATATGGTTGTTGTTTGATCTGAGAATTGAGTTGACGGTAATTGATGAATGGACGTAAACCTCCATCCTTCTTGCCCACGAAGAAGAAGCTTGAAGCGGCCAGCGAGGTGGATGGTTTGATCAATCCTTGACTCAGAGCCTCCGCAATATACTCCTCCATCGCCTGGCGTTCTGGGATGGACAGAGGGTATACTCGCCCCTTGGGGAGCTGGGCCCCAGGTAGCAACTCGATGGCACAATCCCATGGCCGATGCGGTAGTAAGTGGGTGGCTGCTTGCTTGCTAAACACATCCTGAAATGCCATGTACTCAGCTGGGATCTCAGGGGTGAAGGATGACTCAGGGCTTTCCACTTGTGTTGACGACAGGTAAACAGGAACGGGTGGTGAGTGAGGTACGTTGACAAGGCAGTTGGTTAGACAATGTTCACTCCAGCGGATGATATCACAAGGACCCCAGTTCAGGACGATATTTCTGGAGCCACGGGCGTCCCAGGATGATACTGACATTGGAATCCTCCAGTACCAGAAACCGCATCTCCTCTGAGTGAAACAGTCCTATTTGTAGAGTAATGAAAGGTGATGAATGACATATCCTCCCATGCCCCAGTGGTTTTCCCTGAATGGTTTTCACTGCTAGCACTTGAGAATGTCGACAACGGGAGAGTTGAAGCTGATTTAAACAGTCCTGGGAGATAAAGTTGCCAGAGGATCCAGAGTCTACCAGAGCGGAAACACATATAGACAAATTAGAAGTATGCAATGTTAAGGGTAATAGTGTAAGAGAGGTGGTTTTGACCTCTGTGGAAAGGGTACTCATCACGGGGCGTGGGGGTCTTATGGGACAGGTACGTAGAAGATGACCAGGTCGTCCACAGTAAAGACATAATCCATTCGAGATGCGGCGATTTCGTTCGGTGAGAGAAAGGCGAGTTGAGTCGATTTGCATGGGTTCTGGTACTGAGGAGCCATGAGGCGAGCTGAGGAGCGGTTACAGAGGCAGGCGGCTAGTCGCTGGGAAACTCGAGTGGTTCTTTGCAGGAAGGACTCCAGTCCAATACTGTTGTCGTACAAAGCCATCATGGTGCGAATGTCCAGGTTAAGTCCCTGTCTGTAGGCTCCCAGCAGCGCTGTCTCATTCCAGCTGCTAGCCGCCGCCAGCGTACGGAAGTGGAGAGTGTATTCGTTCACTGAAGAAGTACCTTGTTAAAGACGGAAGAGCTGATCGGAAGAGGTGAGTGTACCGGCTGTCGTGCTGAAAACCTCTGAGAAATGGCTCGTGAACTGTTCATAAGAATGAATGATGGGATTTTCAGAGTTCCAAATAGCTTTTGCCCACTGTAGGGCCTTACCGGTGAGCAACGAGATGAGGAAGGCGACCTTAGCGTTTTCGACGGGTGATGATGAACGAGTGGGCAGTGCTACCGAAGGTGTGGCAGATGGAGGTGGTTGTGGTGAATGCCTGACAACAACAGTGTAACTTGGCCCTGTTTATTGCTACCTTCTCACAAACCAGTCTCACAAATTCAACAGACTAATTAAACGCACTACTACTGGTGTTTGTTTAGAGTTCGTACTTGACTAACTGGGGATCAGGTCAGGAATCAAAGTGAGAATTAACTGATGTCTGTGATGTGAGGCGGCTAGCAGACGGTCGGTTAAGCCAGTCTGTCTAGCTAATAGAAATGTGTTAATGTATTATGTGTAAACTAGATTAAAGAGATGGGTCTTTAATCTTTTTTTAAGATTTATTTTTGGCATTTTTAGCCTTTATTATGACAGGACAGATCAAAATGGACAGAAAGCAAAGTGGGAGAGAGATCAGGGAAGGGACTGGGAAGGTCCTCAAGACAGGATTCGAACAAGAGACGCCTGTAACGCAACGATGCTGTATGTCGGCGCACTGCCCACATGGGTCTTTAATCTTGATTTAAACTGAGAGAGTGTGTCTGCCTCCCAAACAGTGTTAGGTAGAGTTTGGGCGCTAAATAAGAAAATGATCTGCTGCCTGCAGATTTTAATATTCTAGGTATTTTCAAATTGCCAGTGAGAGTTTTTTGCAAATGCAAGAGATGTGGCTTTCAAAGAAAAGATTGCTATCAAATAGCACACCTAGGTTCCTGACGATGAAGAATTGACAGAGCAGCCATCAAGTATTAGATAGTGTTTTAGGTTATTACATGCTGATGTTTTAGGTGTAATAACTAGCACCTCTGTTTTTTTTTTTCAGAATTTATCAGTAAGAAATAACTCGTTATCCAGTTTTTTTATATCAACTACACATTCTGTTAGTTTTTCAAATTGGTATATTTTGCTGAGCCGCGACAAAATATAGAGCTGAGTATCATCAGCATAACAGTGAAAGCTAACACCATGTTTCCTGATGATATCTCCCAATGGTAACATGTAAAGCGTAAAAAAAAGCAATGGCCCTAGTGCTGAGACTTGAGGCACTCCATACTGCACTCGTGATTAGTATAATACCTCTTCATTCTTCAGCCACGGTCAGATAAGTATGATTTGAACCATGCCAATGGACTACCACTAATGCCAACATAATTTTCAAGTCTGTTCAAGAGAATTTTGTGGAATGGTCGAATTTGCTAGGGAAAAATACCTGTTATTTGGTAAATGGTGCAGTGCAACTAAAACCGAAGACTTTGACTCCCTAAGACAATTAATTCTGCTTGAGGAGTTCAAAGGGTGTTTGCCTGAATGTGGTGGTCTATTTAAATGAACAAAAGGTTAAGTCATTGTCGCAGGCTGCTGTCCGAGTAGATGAGTTCGTGCTCACTCATAAGGGAGTTTTCTCCGTGACGCGCACCGAAAAGAGTGTGACTAGTGCCCCATCCCCAAGTCAGAGTGCTCGGGTAAAACCTGCTGCGTCACAGTCAAAAGAGGTCAGGTACTGTTTTTATTGCCATAAGCATGGACATCTGATTGCTGATTGCCCCGTGCTTAGCCGTAAGCAACAGGCTCAAAACCCTAAAAGTGTTGCATTGTTAAAGACTGTGCCACCGTCTGAGCTATCGAGTCGTACTGATGTCTTTGAACCAAGTTATAAGGCTTTTGTTATGACGGGTTTGTTTCTTTGTCTGGTAAAGATGAGGATCGTAGAGAAATTGTCATCCTCAGGGATACTGGGGCAATGCAGTCCATTATGGTGTGTAATATTTTGCCTTTCTCTGATGAATCATATTGTGACTCAAATATTCTATTTTGTGGAATTGAAATGCAAGTAGTGCCTGTCCATTTGAATTGTGTGCATCTAGACTGTACTCTGGTGTCTGGATTTGTGAGAGTTGGAATTTGTAGTTCACTGCCTGTGAAAGGGATAGCTTTCATTTTGGGAAACAATTTGGCCGGAGGCAAAGTTGTGCCAGCGCCAGAAGTGACAGACGTTCCAAGTGTTTGTTTAAATTCTAATGATGTTGCTCGTTTCCATCCTGAGGTGTTCTCTGACTCGTGCCCAGTCAGGTAAGGCTGTGGTTGAGTTGGCTGACTCATTGGTTGAGTTGAGTCAAGTTGAGTTGGCTGACTCATTAGTGGGACATGCGTTAGCAGATGAAGGGATTATCTATGAAGCTAAAACAGATGATGTACGAGGTTCTAATATAAAAAGCTCAGCGGGATTATTGGAAAGTTCCCATTCATTGGATCTGCCTATTTCTTGTTCTCAGTTTATTGCTGCCCAAAAGGAGGACCCATCTTTGAATGAATGTTTCTCGGTTGTGATTAGCTCTGAGGCTGCTAAGAAAAGAGACACTGCATACTTCATAGATGATAGTTTACTAATGAGGAGGTGGTGTGCTAAGTAGGAAGAGGATCTAGATTGGAACGTTGTATATAGGGATGGAACGATTACTGGTTTAATGATAAATTGTGATAAAAACCCTCCACCGTTAGTATTACCATTTCATGTTTAATTATCATTAAAACCGTATCTGATTACCGTGATGTGAACAACTAAGGATACATAAATACTGTCCAGCATAAAGCAAAGTTTTAGGTAACAGTCTCACATTTTCACAGTGTGAAAATGTTGCGGAAAGATGCAAGGTTTTAAAAGAGTGCTAAGGGATTAATACAAATGAATATATGAATGAAGAATGTACCTCTGAAAGTTCTGACTGTTTTTAGAAAAGATTCGATGGCATTTTATTTTCATCTTTGCTCCCTGTAATACTTGATTCTTTAACCGTAAGGCTGCTTTATCCACGGAGGTTACGGGAAACAGCTGCAATTCAGCTTTTCCGTAAGCGCCATCTAGTGTCAGAGAGTGGATTTACAGAGTTACATGTACATTCAGCCTGTGCACTCTTTGTCTGGCCAAAAAAATGGACCAAATTTGCCTGCCCTGCTGTAAATTTTGACTGGTTGAGGAAAAACAAGCTTATGTGGGTTATATACATTTAAACAATTCAGACAGGTATCTAGAAATATTTATGAATCCGATAAAATGCATATAAACATTTGTAAATCAAATATCATTTTGACTTAACCCTTTTCTTTATTTAAAGGCTAAAATGTGAGGTTTGCTATTTTATTAAACCTTTTCGAAGTTTCTTATGAGATAAACAGTTGTCAGTCATGTTGTCATTTAAAATCCAGACATCATTGGTAAAGTTATTGTTTTAGTGTTTATGCAAACAAAAAGTAATTTTATTTAATTTTTGTTGAATTTAAATGCAAAAGTTGGTGAAATGTTTCATGTGTCAGTACTTTTTGAACGTTTCCAGCACATTTTAACAATACCGTGATAATACTGATAACCGTGATAATTTAGGTTACTATAATCGTGATAAGAAATTTTCATATCGTTACATCTCTAGTTGTATATAGGGCTTATAGACCTGTTTTCAGATGGAGCAGCAATTACTACACAGAGCTGTAGTTCACTGATAGGTTACGCAAAAATAGTAGACAATATTATTGCGTGATTATTAAATCGAAAGAAATCGTTCATGATAATGACAGCTGTTTGCGTAGCTTCTCTGTGAACTACGGCTCTGTGTAGGTAGTACATCTGAAAGCATGTGAAAATACCACATTTAATAACGTGTTTACTCCAAACTCACTTCATAACTTCAGTTGAGTGTTTGAAATAAATCCTTCTGTGAAATGATGTGACTTCTTACACAGAATAAGGCACACAACATATTTAATAGTATTCTAAGCAGTGATAAAGGCATTGTATTTTAAATTTACTTTATTATAATGAAAATTATAATAATAATAGCTCAGGTAAACCATATATTTGTAATGAAAGTCCAACTGAGAGGCGAGTAGTGATGAACCCAAATGCAGACTTGGCATGAACAGACTTGGCTTGAAACAGACTTGGTGTGGCATGAACACAGGCATAAACAAGAACAGAACTCACCAACAGCAGGATTACACTTCAATACACGACAAAGAACAATGGGAACACTTATACCAAACAATAGGGGTCACATGACATGAACAAACCAATGAGCAGACAGACTAGAACAACCAGAACATGTCACACTGAACAGAGAAACCAATGGCAGGAATACGAGAGGGCAAGGGAAGCAAGACACAAACAAGGAACATGGCAAAACTTCAAAATAAAAAACATGAAAACATGAACATGAAGCAAAACACAAAAACAACCCCACGTTACATGTCCCCCCCTCTAAGGGCGGCTCAAGACGCCCAAACAAAACACAGTCCTGGAGGTGGAGCAGAGGCAATACAGGGGGAGGGATGGAGGGCCAGGCTCATGTAGGGGAACAGGTTCATAATGATGGCCAGGACCATGAAGCAGTGGACAAGACAATGAGCCATGGTGCAGTGGTGGTCCTGGGCCGTGAAGCAGAGGCAGGTCTTGGCTGTGGAGCAGAGGTGGGCCTGGATCGTGGAGCAGTGGCAGACAGTGAAACAATGGCGGTCCTGGGCCGTGGAACTGTGGCAGGTTGTGGAGCAGCGAAGGACCTGGAGCCATGAAGCAGTGGCAGACAATGGAAAAATGGCGGTCCTAGGCCGTGGAGCAGTGGCAGACAATGGAACAATGGAGGACCTGGGCGTGGAACTGTGGCAGGTTGTGGAGCAGCGAAGACCTGAGCCATGAAGCAGTGGCAACAATGGAACAATGGAGGACCTGGGCTGTGGAACTGTGGCAGGTTGTGGAGCAGTGAAGGACCTGGGCCATGAAGCAGTGGCGGACTGTGGTACCATGGTGGACCTGGGCCATGGAACAGAGGCAAACAGTGGAGCAGTGAAGGACCTGGGCCATGAAGCAGTGGCAGACTGTGGAACCACGGTGGACCTGGGCCGTAGAACCATGTCTGATCCTGAGGAGCCTGGAGCCATGGCGAGGCAGGCAGAGCAGGGAGCCGTGGCGGCGCAGGCAGAGCAGGGACATGGACAATGAGTTCATAATTGGCCTTCATGGCCGTGACAAGAGAGGCAGTGAGTTCGTTGACGCTCTTCATGGCCATGACAGGAGAGGCAGAGAGTCCATGGGGAAACGCCGCCCCTTTAGGAGGTTCTGCAGCCAGAGCTGCCACCTCCGGGGGCACTGGTGCAGACTTGTGGACAGACGAGGCCTTTGGCGTAGACTCGTGGACAGACGAGGCTTCTGGCGTAGACTTGTGGACAGACGAGGCCTCTGAAGCGTAGTGTGCAGCCCACACACTCAAAATGGTGACCGCCATCACACTGGCAGTCATGACATGACATGGCTCTGGAGGGTCAGGTGAGACATGGCATGGCTCTGGGAGATCAGACGAGGCCTCTGGAGCAGACGAGGCATCTGGAGTGCAGTGTGCAGCCCACACACTCAAAACGGCAATGGCCATTAGTTTTTTCAGTCTTGGCCCAAGCTCTGCATCAGCAGGAGCTTGGGTACTATGGCCCCCCCAAAAAAAATCCTCTGGGGAAATTTTGGCGAGGGCCGTGACGTGACAAGCCTCTGGCGTGGCGGCCATCTTGGCAGGGGTCTGTGGCGTGGCGGCCATCTTGGCCGGGGACTCTAGCATGGCGGCCATCTTGGCCGGGGACTCTGGCGTGGATTGACTTGACTCAGGGAGGTCTGCCGTGACTTGACTTGGCTCAGAAAGGTCAGCAATGACTTGATTCGACTCGTTAAGAACAGCTGTGACTTGACCTGGCTCGTGAAGATCAGCTGTGGCTTGACTTGACTCTTGAAGATCAGCTGTGGTTTGACTTGACATAGAAAATACAGCTGTAACTTGGCTTGACTCAGGAACAACAGCTGTAACTTGGCTTGACTCAGGAACAACAGCTGTAACTTGACGTGGCTCAGGAGACACAGCTGTAACTTGACGTGGCACAGAAAATGCAACCCTGACTTGATTGACATCAGAGAACCAGCCATCTTGTGAACTGGCTCTGGGATGGCGGCCATCTTGTAAACTGGCTCTGGGATGGCGGCCATCTTGTGAACTGGCTCTGGGCCTTGGAGCGGAAGACGTGACGTGAGCAGGCCTTGGAGCGGAAGACGTTGTGCGATGAGGCTTTTGAGTGGCCGGCATAATGTGAACAGACTCTGGATTGACAGGCATGGCGTGAACAGGCTTTGGCTTAGTGACTACTGGAGGATCACGGGGTCCCTCATCCGCGATCCCCACAGTCAAGATAAGTCAAGTCAAGTCAAGTCACCTTTATTTATATACTTCCTTTAACAATACAGAATTGTGACAAAGCGGCTGTACAGTATTAAATAGGAAATAGTACATCAACAATGCAAAAGGGCAACAATAAACACTCAATTTTCAGGTAAACGTAGTTAATCAAATACAATAAAATAAAATACAATATCGTGTGAAGAGAAAGTGTCCCCAGCTAAGCAAGCCAGAGGTGACAGCGGCAAGGAACCAAAACTCCATCTGTGACAAATGGAGAAAAAAACCTTGGGAGAAACCAGGCTCAGTCGGGGGGCCAGTTCTCCTCTGGCAAGACGCAGATGACTCATCTGGTTTCCGTGGTCTTGTGCCAACAGCCATCTAGGTGACGAGGTCTTCATTGGGGATCCGTCTCTGGGCTCATCTAGTCGATGTGGTCTCCGCTGACATTCAGTGCTGTAGAGGTTGTCTCTAGGTGCTGATCCACCGCCTGGGCTGGGTACAGGTACTGAGAAGATTTTAATTAGCAAGATTTTAAAATCTATACGATGTTTAATAGGGAGCCAGTGCAGTGTTGACAACCCGGGCTAATATGATCATACTTTTTGGTTCTAGTAAGAACTCTAGCTGCTGCATTTTTGACCAGCTGGAGTTTGTTTATTAAGCGAGCAGAACAACCACCCAATAAAGCTTTACAATAATCTAATCTTGAGGTCATAAACGCATGAATTAATGTTTCAGCATTTGACACTGAGAGCACAGGTCATTTAGATATATTTTTGAGATGGAAAAATGCAGTTTTGCAAATACTAGAGATGTGGTTTTCAAAGGAAAGATTGCCATCTAATAGCACACCTAGGTTCCTAACTGATGACAAAGAATTGACAGAACAGCCATCAAGTATTAAACAGTGTTTTAGGTAATTACACGCTGAGGTTTTAGGTCCAATAATTAACAGAATTTTTTCAGAATTTAGCAGTAAGAAATTACTTGTCATCCAATTTTTTAACTCAACTACACAATCCGTTTTTCATATAGAGCTGAGTATCATCACCATAACAGTGAAAGCTAACACCATATTTCCTGATGATATCACCCAAGGGTAACATGTAAAGCGTAAAAACTAATGGCCCTAGTACTGAGCCTTGCGGTACTCCATACTGCACTTGTGATGGATATGATACCTCTTCATTTACTGCCACGAATTGATGGCGGTCAGATAAGTATGATTTGAACCATGCCAATGCACTACCACTAATGCCAACATAATTTTCAAGTCTGTTCAAGAGAATGTTGTGGTCAACAGTATCGAGCGCAGCACTAAGATCCAGTAGCACTAACAGAGAGATACAACCATGATCGGATGACAAGAGTAGATCATTTGTAACTCTAATAAGAGCAGTCTCAGTACTATGGTACGGTCTAAAACCTGACTAGAAATCCTCACAGATATAATTTTTCTGTAGGAAGGAAGATAATTGTGAGGATACAACCTTTTCTAATATCTTTGACAGAAATGGGAGATTCGAGATAGATTTGTAATTAATTAATTAATTGGGGTCAAGTTGTGGTTTTTTAATGAGAGGCTTAATAGGAGCCAGTTTGAAAGTTTTGGGGACATATCCTAATAATAGTGATGAATTAATAATATTCAGCAGAGGATCTATGAGATCTGGAAGCAAGTCTTTTAGTAGCCTAGATGGAATAGGGTCTAGCATACAAGTTGTTGGTTTAGATGAATTAACAAGTTTATACAATTCTTCCTGACCTATAGTAGAGAATGTGTGGAATTGTTCCCCAGGAGATCTATAGCGCACTATCTGATGCAATACTGTAAGTCACGGCTGCATGGTGACAATTTTGTCTCTAACAGTATCGATCTTGGAAGTAAAGTAGTTCATAAAGTCATTACTGCTATGCTGATGGGCATAGTCAGTGCCTGTTGGTTCTTTATTTTTTGTTAACTTAGCCACTGTATTGAATAAATATGTAGGGTTATGTTTGTTATCTTCTAAAAGAGTCGAAAAATAATCAGATCTTGCCGTTTTTTAATGCTTTTCTATATGATAGGGTACATTCACGCCGAGCAGTACGAAAAACCTCTAATTTTGTTTTCCTCCAGCTGCGCTCCATTTTCCGGGCTGCTCTCTTTAGGGCGTGAGTGTGCTCGTTATACCACGGGGTCGGACTGTTTTCCTTAATCTTCCTTAGGCGCAGAGGAGCGACCGTATCTAGAGTCCTGAAAAAAAGAGAGAGTCAGTATTTTCTGCTACATCATCAAGTTTTTCTGAGCTATTGGACATGCTGAGGAATTCAGATAGGTCAGGAAGATTACTTAGAAAGCAATCTTTTGTAGTAGAAGTGATGGTTCTACCGTACTTGTAATAAGGAGTTGAATTTACAGTTTTAGTTATCTGGAGTATACACGAGACTAGATAATGATCAGAGATATCATCACTTTGCTGCAGAATCTCAACGGCATTGACATCAATTCCATGTGACAGTATTAAGTCTAGAGTATGATTTCGACAATGAGTGGGACCTGACACGTGTTGTCTAACTCCAATAGAATTTAAAATGTCTGTAAATGCTGCTCCCAGTGCATCGATTTCATTATCGACATGGATGTTAAAGTCACCTACTATTAAGACCTTATCTGTAGCTAACACCAGCTCAGATATAAAATCAGCGAATTCTTTAAGAAAATCTGTATGGTGCCCTGGTGGCCTGTATACAGTAGCAAGTACAAACGTCATGGGGGATTTATCATTAACACTTGTTTCTCTGGATAATGTTACATGAAGCACCATTACTTCAAACAAGTTATACTTGAAGCCCGCTCTCTGAGAAACACTGAAAATATTGCTATAAATTGTAGAAACACCTCCCCCTTTACCTTTTAGACGTGGCTCATGTTTATAACAGTAATCATGAGGGGTAGACTCGTTTAAGATAATGTAATCATCTGGTTTTAGCCAGGTTTCTGTCAAACATAGCACATCTAGGTTATGATCAATGATCATATCATTTACAAAAAGCGCTTTTGTAGAGAGGGACCTGATATTCAATAGGCCAAGTTTTATCATTTGTTTCTCTGTATTATGTGCATTTTTTATTTGTTGAACATTGATTAGATTGTTTCTGTTATGCAAAGAATGAAGGACCCAGAGGCGAAGGCTGGGAAAAAAGCAAACAGTCTTTAATCGTTCTTGGTAATGACAAAAATAATGTAAACACAGGCTGTCTGCCGTCCACTTCCACTTCAGTAGCGCAGAACAGGAGGGTACAGGAACGAAAAAGTCACAGGATCAGCCGGAGCGTCCCGACTCCGGCAGCGCAGCAAGGAGGTATTCCTCAGCGGGAACGAGCGAGCCAGCGGAGGGCGTCCAGGGAAGGGACAGTCGCCAGAGGCGCAATCAGGATGACTAGGCAGACACAGAAGACTCTTGACAGTTATTTGGAATACGACAGGACCGGACAATAAATACGACAGGGCTAGACTTGACTGGTCTTGACGCGACTAACAGGTAGAGAGTCTCAGAGAGACGGCGTTCAGACATTGAGAGTAATAATCAGGCAGTGAAGGCCAGAGACAAACAGGTAGAAATAGAGAGGGTAATCAGGCATAGTGGGAATCAGGTGCCGTAACAATCAGCGCAAACCCAGATTGCGATAGCAGACAGCTGGGGGAGAGAGAGAGAGAGAGAGAGAGAAAGAGAGACATAGAAAGAAGAGGCTAGATGACGAGAGTCAAACCCGGCTCGTAACAGTTACTCTTAAATTGGTTTGGACGTCTTTTGTATTGTCTAGCTCGGGGAACAGACACAGTCTCTATAGTATGATATCTAGGTGAAAGGGTATCCATGTGCAGTGAATGCAGAACTACCCAAAAGCAAAGCAAAGTCAATGTAACGGGCCAGAGTCCAATGAGGGGTATTGCGTGGCATTTTGGATGATATGTTCTTATCTAAACCAAAGCGAAAAATGTCCTTCAAAAAAGTCTCATTAAAATCCACCTGGTAATACAGGTCACAGAAATCTGCCACATAGTTCGATTACCTTAACGTAAACGAACAAGGCGATCTGCTGGGTTCATGGTTGGTCGTGCATTCTGTAATGAAAGTCCAACTGAGAGGTGAGTAGTGATGAACCCAAATGCAGTTTATTGTAGAAAACGTGAATCCAAACAAACAATAATCCAACAACGACTTGACAGACTTGGCATGAACAGACTTGGCTTGAAACAGACTTGGCGTGGTATGAACACAGGCATAAACAAGAACAGAACTCACCCACAGCAGGATTACACTTCAATACACGACAAGGAACAATGGGAACGTGAGGGCTACTTATACCAAACAATAGGGGTCACATGACACGAACAAACCGATGAGCAGACAGACTATAACAACCAATCAGAACGTGACACATTGAACAGAGGAACCAATGGCAGGAATACAAGAGGGCAAGGGAAGCAAGACACAAACAAGGAACATGGCAAAACTTCAAAATAAAAGACATGAAAACATGAACGTGAAGCAAAACACAAAAACAACCCCACGTTACAATATTGTTGTGGTCGTGTGTTTATTAGTCACGTTGAATCCATGAATACAGTTAAATCTTCTGATTATTCAGCTGCAGCGATCGTGATTTCATGGGTGTCTTCTTCTGGCGTATTTTGTGTTTCCACACGAGAGCGCCCTCTGGCCTTCGGATGAAGATTTTCTCACAGAACCGTACTTCACTGAAAGATACGCATGACAATCGCGGCGTCTGCCTAATCGCGATTACGATTTCATTTCGATTTATGGTGCAGCCCTAGTTGTATATCAAGTGGTAGTTCCAAGCAAGTATCGTTCTTATGTATTGTGTTTAACTCACGAACACTTACTTTCTGGACATTTGGGGGTTACAAAAACTTACCTAATCCAGGTTCGGCACTGACAGGTCGATTTACTGGTCCATACAACATATTCAGGAAACAGCGAGATTATGTTGTATGCACCCCTGAAAGAAGGCGTAAAACCCACGTATGTCATGTTAATATGCTTAAAGCATATCACAAACCTGAAATGGATGTGCATGACAAACAAGTAGCCGGCAATGCAGCAGTACTGGTAATGTCTGAAATTTTGTCTGTTGAAAAAGATACCATGACTGCAATAACAAGTTATTCGGATAAAAGGGTAATTGAATGTGGAGTTCCACAAGGGAGCTGCTTAGGACCACTGCTGTACTCCATTTTTACAAATGATTAATATCTGGTGTTAAAAAGTGCTAAATTAACAATGTATGCAGATGATACAACAGTCTATGCATCTGCACATATGTTGGTTGAATTGACGGCTATTTTGAATGAGGAGTTGGAGAGTATAGAAGTGGATTTTAGAAAACAAGTTAATACTAAATACATCTAAAACAAAGAGTATAATATTTGGGTCTAATTATGAGACGGAGTTGAATTTATACATAAATAAATCACTTATTCAGCAAGTTAAGGAAGTAAAATTATTGGGTATCACCCTGGATAATAAACTGTCATGGTCAAAACATATTGAGAACACAGTGAAGAGAATGGGAAGGGTCGTAGCTGTAGTAAGGAGATGTAGACAATATTTCAGGTTTGATATAATGAAAATTATATTGGATACTCTCTTTTTCTCACAGCTGGACTATTGTAAGATAATATGGACCAATGGTGCAAAAAAGGATTGAGAAAACTCCAGTTGGTACAAAATAAGAGAGGGTGCTCGCTGCAGAGCCAGATGGGAGGAGCTGGAGCTCCAGCTCCCCCTTGCTGGAGGTAATGGGTGGAGATACAGTAGACCCCTAACCACACCCTAACCCTACCCCTTACCCTATCCTAAACCTAACTTCACCCATTAGTTCACACAGAGGTGGAGCTGGACATCCAGAGAGGGGGAGCTGGAGGCCATTCGGCTCTGTAGTGAGCAGTACTTGCAAAATAAGGCAGCGAGATTAATCCTCCAGTGTCCGTATGGTACAAATATTAATAGTATGCATTTTGATCTTAAAGCGGTCCTATTATGCTCTTTAACAGAGTCTTGATTTTGTTTTGGGGGTGTACTAGAACATGGTTTCATGCTTGGTGGTTCAAAAAAAGGCATTACTTTTAACATAATATACATTATTACAATACATTTCTCCCAGCCTGACGCAAATGACTCGATTAGTTCTGGGTTCTGCCTTCCAAAAAAAATTTTTTTATTTGTTGTGATTGGTTAGCTATCCCATTGCTCTGAATCAATGCTTGTGTTTACACCCGCCACGCTGTGGTTCGTTAAAGCGGCTCTCCACGCTGCATCGTTAGGGAAATCCCCCACCTCTTTTTTAGGCAACGTAAAAACTAATTTTCTTAAACAAACAGTAACATTTAGGGCAATGAAATCATGGAATCTTTTACCATTGTCATTAATTATGATAACATGAAAAATAGATTTTAGAATTTCGTATTTATAGGACGTTGAGGTATAGGAATTATTTAAATGAACAATTAGTTTTTAATATATAGTCAACATTTAAAGTGGATCAGTCAAGTTAATCAAAGTTGTCCTAAGACAAGAACGGTATTGTTTTGGTTTTAGGACAACTTTGATAAAAGGTTGTGATACACTTCAAATGTTGACTACTGTATAGTATAGGTGTTTTAGATAATAAAAATTAGTAAGAAATATTTAAGATGTTTTTGGAATGTGGAGAATGTGTTTAATTAGTAATTTTTTTTATTGTTTATGATAATGTATGAATGTTAAAAGAAGTATACTTTATGTATTAAGTATACAAATGTCAGTGTACTAGAGGTATACTTTTTAATACTCCTTGGAACTAAACTGGCCCACTTTCTAGTATATATAAAAGTATACATTCAAGTATACCTGTATGTCTCCCTATATACAGTAGGCAACATTTGAAGTGGATCAAAACCTTTCATCAAAGTTGTCCTAAATCCAAAACAATACCCGTCCTTGTCTTAGGACAACTTTTTTGATCCACTTCAAATGTTGACGACATATTATACATATATACAGAGGCTTTTAGATTGCCATTGTTTTTTTTGGGGGTTTTTTTTGTACATATTTTATTAGGTTTTGCTTTTAGATATACATTTAAGGCACTCTAAAATACTACTTTTTGTCAAGGTTTATCAGGTCGCATTATGATTACAATCAAACATTAAAATACAAGAAAATTATTCTCCCCATCTCACATATTCTCAAAATTTGCTCTGTTGCAGTCTTACCAGTTTGTGTGTGTTTCTGTGTGTGTGTGCTCAGAGTGTATAATCTCCCACTATCGGAAATTCGCTGCTACTGCAGCCTCATACACATTTCAGTGTAAGTGCGCGCGTTTCATTGGTCTAGCAGCGGAATCCTCGTCAGCGATTGGCTGCATTTGATGTCCCTCAAAGTCAGCGCGCTTCTGATCTTCTATTGGCTGTGAAAGCGACGTGAGATGGAGAGATGATTAATTAAGCGAAATTAGCTGAATTCCTACTTGATAACGACGGAAGACGGCCATTTGCTCATGTTGAAAGTATGTTCAGTTGTTTATTTACTATATCTTTATGGTGCTATGCGTGTGAAACTAGTTAACTTTAAACTTTATGTGCATGACGGCTAGTCAGGCTAATATCAGATAGGGTGCTACACAATTAGCAGATAAAATGGCGGCTGTGTACTAATTGAATTTGAAAGAAATGTCAAGATAATTTCTATTAATTAATTAATTATTTTTCCAAACGAAATTCGAGTGGTTCATAGACGAATTCATGAAGTATTCGTAAACCATATTATTGTCATAAATGCTTGAGTGAATGAACTTAGTTTTTTGTAATTCATAAATAAATCAAAGGTAAAATTTAGACTCCTTTGTGTTATCATATAGGTATTATTAAACAGCTGAGAGGATGAATTTGCAGTTTAATACAGTATTGTATATAAACACAGCTGCCATAAACTAACAGTATTGGTGATTGATGATGCTGAAATAGAATTATTGTAGTTTTCTATAATACAGAAATATTACACATATGTAACAGAAACATACCTAAAGCAAAATGACTAGTTGTATGATCAACTGCTATTTATGTCTAATACAATGTATTTAGAGATACAGACTTAACTAAAGTCAGACAATAATGTACTGATCTAATATAACTAAAAATGATAAATACCATATGCTTCTTATGTTTTTTTGGGGGGAATTTTTTTCAGTTTAAGAAAAAAGAGAATAAAACCTGAGCAGGATGCAAAAGAAACCATATTGTCAGGCAAAGACAAAGCCTTCATTGAGGGACGGGAAATTAACACATTTAAAGGTAAGTTGTGCATGACAAATAGCACTTTAAAATTCACACATCTCATCCTGGGGTGAGCCACGTATTGTGCATACAGGTTGAAGAGTCAAACATTAAAAAAATTCAAAATAATTTCTCAAATTTAATGCATATTTTTGCAGATAGTAAGTGTGTCATAGTGGTGAAAACAGATTTTTTTCCAGATACTGCACCTCATATTGCTGTAAAATACAAGTTAATTAATTGTGTAACAAATAGGTGGACTTGTTTTTTGGCCTTTTAGGGAGAGGTGTGTTTGCACTGGAACACATTGAACCATCCACCTTTGTTGTTGAATACAGTGGGATTCTCTCTCAAAGTAAACATGTTGAAGACATTCAAAGCAACTACTTGTTCGAATTCACATGGAGTGGGACACATTACTGGTAAACTAGCTGTTTTTGTCTTTTTTAACATTTGTTTCAAATTGTCTTTTACATTTTTGTATGTTGCATGTTATTCTAAAACAAAAATGAGTCTATTAAAATGTATTTAATATTTTCTTATTACTATTATTATTATTTTATTATTAATTATATATTAATTATTATAATATAATAATCAATGACGACGGGCATTAAGATGTGTTTTTTTTTTTCTCAATCCAATCAAAAGTGGATGATGCTAAATACAGGTGTAAACAGAATCTAAAATTGTTTGTCCACTGCAGACCACTTCCACAGGTAGTCAAAAATGCATTTGATTTGCATTATAATTATGATTATTAATAATATAATAATTATTCTAATATAATAATCAATGACAAGGTGGTCAGGGGGTCAACAGGGTCGTTCTTAAGGGGGTATTTTTGACCTTGAGTGCATCATCCAGCTTTTTGAATTTACTTAACAAAACAAATTGTTAGGGAGGAAGGTTAAGTGTCTCATCTATCTGACAATAGGTTAGATATGCCAAGGTTAGCTTAACATCCCAAAATATATAATATTCAGTTAGTACCTTGTTTCAGTCAGGAATGTTTTAATTATGCACTATTTTTCTCACAGTCTAGATGCTTCAAAAGAGGATGGATCACTTGGATGACTGGTGAATGATGATCACAGAAATCTAAACTGCAAAGTGAAGACAATAATTCTTGAAGGAAGGCCGCACCTATGCCTATTTAGTATAAGGGATATCTTTCCAGATGAGGAGATTACCTACAACTACGGTGATTTCTCTTGGCCATGGCGTTAAAGGGTGAGTATGTGCTCTCTTAAAGACTTTTTTTTTTAATTATTGAAAGTTAACTTTGTTGTATTGTTATGCATTTCATTTGTATTATTTTTTGATTATGCAAATTACTCTAAAGAATTAATTAAAAATTTGTGTGCATGTTTGTTCTATGTCTGCTGTGTACACAACATAGCTGTGTAAGTGGCAGTAGATATTTACACTTGGGCTATTATTGTTTATACTTAGTAGTATATAGTATACTTAGTTGTGGTGGCCTCTGACAAACATTCTTGCCTCAATGTTTTGCCTATCTTTCTCACATTTACAGGAATTATGTGAAGAGACATCTGTGGCAGTGACCGAATGCAGTGTAAATTCTTCCACATCAGGGAAAGAGAAAGTAATTGAACTTAATTTCCTTCTTGACTCTAGCTGGGTTTTCATCCAAAGCTGTGAATTGAACTTGTGCTGAAAATTGGAATATCGCATAAAAAGCAGATGAAACTAAATAAGCGCGCTCATTGCTTTCGGAAGTGTATACCTGCTGTTTGGGGACGCAGTCATTTAAACAGTTCTGGGAGGCAATTAAACAAAAATACTTTGACAACAGACTTTGATTGGGCGTCTCAGAATGACTGTAATAACTTTTCATATGCTGTGCAATGGGATCAGAGTGCTGGTTAGTCAGGTTTTGCCATCCCATAGAGCAGTCACATTAATTTTTTTTATGTGCATGGAGTAATTTAATTTGGGAATTGCGTTTCCTTCTTCCATTCTTCGCATTAAGTCTTTGTCACACAAATCAAACAACACCTCAAGCGAGTGTGAAATCTTTTTTTAAGGGATTTCTATTCAAAATTTGCCATTTCCATCACTCGTTTCTGATGCGATACTTCAAAATGCGCATTAAAACAGGGTGATGGAAACATAGCTGCTGACAGTTTTAGATGTAGGAGGGTTGAGCGTCATACTAGGCTGTTTTACCTGGACTGTTGTCTTAAAGAAATTGTTAGAATGACTCACTGTTTGAGGAAAAATATACTCCTCTCTGTTTGTTAATTTTCATCACTTGTGTGTCGGGGGATGGGCGTGACGCTGACATGAAATATAAGGACGGTTTTGCCTTATGAGGACCGTCATATTTTACACATTTGATGAAATGGGGTTGTATTGGTCATGTGTCAGCCTTTTAGGCTCAGTTTACACTTGGGTCATTCTGTCTCAACTCAACCAGAGGTCCCCAGCTCAAATTTTTGATTTTACTAATATTTATTCTGAAGAAAGATAGACCTATATAGTGATGAAAGCAAAAATTTTAAATGTCATGGATGAATATTTACTGAGTAATCCACTATTTTGTAGAGGAGGTCAGAATGGCAATTTTCACCTTATATTAAGGGTGCTTTCACACCTGTAGATCGATTGCTTTGTTCTGAAACAAGGGTTAAAATTATTACAATGTTGCTTTTTATTCATGGTGCGGTTCGCTTTCACACAGCAAAGTTTCTAAACGGACCAAATGTGTTAATACAAGTCACACGCGAGTAAACTGTCCTCTCATTGGTCAAAGTTCCACGTTTTTTTTCTGGGATTCCGCTCAGCTGTCATCTGTCATCTGTCAGGATTAGGGATGTTCATTTCGGTTATTTTTCCTAACTGACAGCCGACACTCGTTAACCAATTATTAACCGTTAACCGACAAGATTATTTTAAAATAGAATTATTTTAGAAAGGATAAGTGTCTGTGATTCGTTAAAAATTCCAAAATTGGTTTTCCAGTGATTAATTTTACATGTGCAAAAAGCAGCAAACAACAAAACATGAGGAATCGCATGGACGCATCACATCACGCACTTGCAGCGCTTATGCCAGCGGAGAAAAACATCATAAAGCTAGGCTATATATATAATGAATGAATAGGCCTATACAAAAAATATTTTTACTAAACAAAACAAAAAAAAAAACTGTGCAACAAGTAGCTATAGTATGCAAAGTTTTTGGTTAATTTTTGTGCTGCGCGAAAGGAAGACGGCTAAAAAGCGTCATCCTATTTTTTCTTTATTTTGCAAAAGCACAAAGTTTTGTTTTTATTGTGAATGTACACAAACAAACGCAAACCGTTTACAGTTTCGATTATCTGTATGACTATAAGGAGTCGTTTCCACTGTTAGAAGGAAAAAGCCTTTCCATTATCATAATAAAATACAGTCAGCCAAACATATGGAAAAAAATCACACTGCTTAATCGTTATCAACACACTGAAGTAATATTATGCCAAACCATTTGTTTTATGTGGATACTGGCATGCAAGTGAAGTACAAAACCAGGTTTATGTAATAAATAATATTTTGGCATTCAAATACATCTCAAATACGTAAACATTTGGATTTGTTTCGAATGAGAGACCCGACATTAGTTTCAGTTTCACTTTAGCCTTAATGAATTTATTTTGGCTTGTCGAATTAAAAATTGAAGAATTTTTTTATAGAGTGAGGGGAAACTAAAATAGCCTAGCCTATGTTTATAGTGTTTGTAAATATTTTGCGTCGGCTTCAGAATGTAATTGTCACGAATCTGGTCGATGTTCCGTGGTCCGCTCACCACCAGAGGTCACTCTCACCTTATCTCACACTGACTGTTGCTTTACACCCCGGACTACATCTCCCAGTATCCTTCACGCTGATTGCGTCATCGCATGTGACCAATCAGCGTCACTATAAAAGCCCCGGTCTTTCCCCTTGCAAGTCACGGATTGTTATTGTTGTATTTCCATTGTTAGTGTTTCCTAGTTTCCTTGTTCCTTGTTCCTAGTTCCTAGTTCCTTGTGTTTTTTGATTCCCTCGCCTGGCTCCCCCGTTTTTTGACTGTTCGCCGCCTGCCTTTTCGGACTATCTATTGTTATTGGATTATTCTCTACGACTGCCTGCGTTTCACCTGTTTGCTCCTGTTTGACCCTGCCTGTTCGACTATGTATCTATCTCATCCATTAAATAAAGGCTCGCACATGGATCCACTCGCCTCTCGTCTCTCATTGCACGTTACAGAACAATCCGTCACAACAGGATCCAGCAGCTTTCACCCTGGACATTCTTTTGATATGGACACGGACAGAATTCTTTGCCGGATAAAACAGGGACCATGGACACTGGAACAATACACCCGTGAGTTTCTCTCCATCTCAAATTATTCCACCCTCCCGGACTGTATAAAGATTTAAATATTCTGTGACGGCGTGAACCAGCCCCTCCGTTCACAGCTGAGACGCGAGGGTCCGCGTTCGTCTCTAGTCAATTTTTTGGACTATGCATTTCTCACTGTGGGCTCAACGTGTACTGTGGGTGTCGCGGAGGAACGCGACTGCGGTGCCCGTTCACAAGATTGCGGCGAAAACAGAGCTCCATCGCGTCACAGCTGCCATACCAGAGTCAAGTCAAGTTTCCAAGTCAAGTCAAGTTGCAGCTGTGTTTCCTGAGTCAAGTCAAGTTTCCGAGTCAAGTCAAGCTACAGCTGCGTTTCCTGAGTCAAGTCAAGTTTCCGAGTCACGTCAAGTTTTCGAGTCAAGGCAAGTTGCTACTGTGTTTCCTGAGTCAAGTCTCCAAGTCAAGTCAAGTTGCAGCTGTATTTCCTGAGTTAAGTCAAGTTTCCAAGTCCAGTCAAGCTACGGTTATTGTTCCTGTGTCAAGTCAAATTACAGCTGTCGCCCCTGTCTCAAGTCAAGTTACAGCCATCTTTCCTGAGCCACTGCACAAGATGGCTGCCACGCCAGAGCCACTGCACAAGATGGCTGCCACGCCAGAGCCACTGCACAAGATGGCCGCCGTCTCCAAGCCACTGCACAAGATGGCCGCCGTCTCCAAGCCACTCCACAATATGGCTGCCATTCCAGAACCTGTGGTCAACACCCGGACGCCACCTGTGGTCATGATGGCCCACGTGCTGGACACACCCCTAATGACGGTATGGGCAGCTAAAGTGGCGCTCCTTCATGTCGCGGCGGCTACCCCTGAGTCAAGTCAAGACACAAAGTCAAGTCAAGACACAGAGTCAAGTCAAGACACAGCTGCCGTTCTCCACGAGTCAAGCCAGGTCACAGCTGTGCCCCACGAGTCAAGCCAGGTCACAGCTGTCCCCCACGAGTCAAGCCAAGTCACCGCTGTTCCCCACGAGTCAAGCCAAGTTACACCCGTTCTCCACGAGTCAAGTCACATTACAGCAGCTGTTCATACTAGGTCAAGTCAAGTTACAGCCGTGTCTCCTGAGCCAGGTCAAGCTACGACTGTTGTTCCAGAGTCAAGTCAAGCCAAAGCTGTAGCTTCCAAGTCCAGTCAAGCTTCCAAGTCCAACAACGTCAAGGCGGTCGTTCCTGCGTCAAGCAACGCCAAGGCGGTCGTTCCTGCGTCAAGCAACGTCAAGGCGGTCGTTTTTGCGTCAAGCAACGTCAAGGCCGTGGTTCCTAAGTCAAGCAACGTCACAGCCGTGGTTCCTGAGTCAAGCAACGTCACAGCCGTGGTTCCTGAGTCAAGTAAAGTCATTGATCTTCAAAAGCCAGTTCAAGTCACCGCTGGTCTTCACGTGTCAAATCAAGTCACTGCTGATCTCCATGAGCCAAGTCTAGTCACCGTTGATCTCCATGAGTCAAATCAGGTCATCGCTGATCTTCACGAGCCAAGTCAAGTCACCGCTGATCTCCAAGAGTCAAGTCAGTTCACTACTGATCTTCACGAATCAAGTCAAGTCACAGCCAATCTCCACGAACCAAGTCACGTCCTGCCCGACGGCCCAGAGCCTCCCCATGTTTCATCAGACCTCCCAGTGCCTCGTCGTGTCTCGTCTATTTGTCCAGAGCCAAGTCACGTCTCGTCTGACCTTCCAGAGCCGTGCCATGCCTCGTCTGACATCCCAAAATCACGGCCTATCAGGATGGCCGGCGTGCTGGACCCACCACTAGCATCAGTGAGGGCAGCGAACATCCCAATGGCATCAATACCTTCTAGACCCACCTTTAAAGAGGTCCTGCCACCCGCCACTGCTCTTCCCGTAATGGCGGTTGCCATTTGGTGTGTGTGGTCTGCACACTGTGCTCCTGAGGTCACATCTGTTCATAAGTCCGATCCTGAGATCACGTCTGATCACAAGCCTGCTCCAGAGCTCCCGTCTGATCTCAAGTCTGCTCTAGAGGTCCCGTCTGGTCTCAAGTCTGCTCCAGAGGTCCCGTCTGGTCTCAAGTCTGCTCCAGAGGTCCCGTCTGGTCTCAAGTCTGCTCCAGAGGCCCCGTCTGGTCTCAAGTCTGCTCCAGAGGCCCTGTCTGACCACAAGTCAGCTCCAGAGGCCTTCCCTGTCGGAGAAGCCGCGCCAATGCCTCCTGAGGTGTCAGCTTCGGCTGTAGATCCTCTTAGGGAGGCGGCGTTATCCTTTGGTCTCTGCTTCTCCCCTTATTCTGTCTGCCTCCTCTGTCCCTGTTCTCCCCAGGTCCCAGTCCATTATGCGGGTTCCTGCTCAGCCCTGGAGGGCCCTGGCGCCTCCTGTTCCGCCCTGAAAGGGCCTCGGCGCCTCCTGCTCTGCCTCCGGTTCCGTCCTGGAAGGTCCCGGTGCCTCCTGCTCTGCCCTGGAGGGCTCCTGGCCCTCCTGCTCTTCTGTTTGTCTCCTCTATCCCTGCTCTCCCCAGGTCCCAGCCCATGACGCAGATCCCTGCTCTGCCCTGGAGGGCCCTGGCGCCTCCTGCTCTGCCTCCTGTTCCGCCCTGGAGGGCTCCTGCGCCTCCTGCTCCGCCCTGGAGGGCTCCTGCGCCTCCTGCTCCGCCTCTGGCTCTGCCCTGGAAGGCTCCTGCTCCGCCTCCGCCCTGGAGGGTACCTGCTCTGTCGGTCCTGCCTCAATCACCGGGCCCTCCACATGGACCTGGCCCTCCAGCCCTCGCCCTGTCTCGCTCCCGCCCCACCGCTCCCCTGGACTGTTGTTCCCTTCGAGCGTCTGGAAGCCGCTTCTTGGGGGGGGGCTATGTCACGAATCTGGTCGATGTTCCGCGGTCCGCTCACCACCAGAGGTCACTCTCACCTTATCTCACACTGACTGTTGCTTTACACCCCGGACTACATCTCCCAGTATCCTTCACGCTGATTGCGTCATCGCATGTGACCAATCAGCGTCACTATAAAAGCCCGGTCTTTCCCCTTGCAAGTCACGGATTGTTGATATTGTTGTGTTTCCATTGTTAACGTTTCCTAGTTTCCTTGTTCCTAGTTCCTAGTTCCTAGTTCCTTGTGTTTTGTGATTCCCTCGCCTGGCTCCCCCGTTTTTCGACTGTTCGCCGTCTGCCTTTTTGGACTATCTATTGTTATTGGATTATTCTCTACGACTGCCTGCGTTTCACCTGTTTGCTCCTGTTTGACCCTGCCTGTTCGACTATGTATCTGTCTCGTCCATTAAATAAAGGCTTGCACATGGATCCGCTCGCCTCTCGTCTCTCGTTGTACGTTACAGTAATAATAAAATGCGACTTATAGGCCTAGACGATCTATCTTTTTTTTTCTCTCAAAAATGCAAGTTTATTTTATTTTAATCATCCAGCAAACGTTTTAAAGTATTTTGATCAATTACTGGGAAAAAAAAGACCTTTTAAACCGTTTAACTGATTGTATTAATCGGTCAAAATTCTTTCCGTCGGTTAACGGTTAACCGGTTAAAATGAGCATCCCTAGTCAGGATGGAACAACAGCAGCTTTGTGGGCTTATTGCATTTTTTTTTTGGTATCGTTATGTTAATTTATAATTTTGAGCAGGAGTCCAGGATTCGTCAGGAAAACATTTTTAAAACACACCTACTACAAACAGAGCAATAAGACAGCATTATAAAATTAAAAGGCGCGCTTTGATTTTGAAAGGCGTAGACAGACACAGGTTCATTTTAAGCGGTATTAGCAAAACAACAAAGCTACTGCTGTTCATGGAACTGTAATTACCCATTATAAAGTGTGATAAAGCCTGGTTCGTTGGTCCATTGGATCAGATTGCTTTCTCGCTACAACCGAACCGCTCCAGTGTCCGTTTAAAAAGCGTACCGAGATCACCTCTTCAAGGAGATCTCGGTACGCTTCTTTGGTCCGCTTTTGGTGCGCACTCGAGTGCGAATGCTACATTCACACCTGCCCAAACGAACCGCACCAAGAGGGAAAACGAACTCTAGTGCGATTCAACCGAACTAAATGAGGCAGGTGTGAAAACACCCTAAGAGTCAAATTACAGAGGGGGTAAAAATGACTTGATGGCAGCATCATTATCTTTTTTTACACAGAGATTAGTAGTGCCAATGGTGACCGTTCAAAAATGGGGAAACAGCACTTTTCAAGATTTTCTCCAAAGTTTGCATGCTTGTGACTTATTAGTGAATTGCATGCTAGTGAATTATTCAAGATATCTTAATGCCCTTTTAGATATTGGATCTTAACAAGCTTTCCTTTTGGCATCTTAATTTTTAATGCCCTATGAGATTCAGTTCCAGAGATATTGAAATTTCAATATGGCTCCAGAAGTAAATTGTTAAAATGTACACATTTTCAGTGGTCAAAAAAAAAAATATGGGTCAATTTGAAAAAAATATGATACTTATTTTCTTTTAAAGAGGAATGTCTGAAGAACAAATAATGTTAAAACTAGAGATCTTGGTTCTTCTGTCAAGACAACTATTGAACATACCCGTCTGAGTGTCAAAATTATTATATTATTAATTAAAGTTTGCATGCCTATAACTCAAGAAGTATTAAAGATATCGCAGTATGTCAGCGCTGATAGCCTTGTGGTTTGTGCGCCGACATATACAGCGCAACTGCGCTCATGGCAACCCGAGTTCGATTCCCGTCTCGAGGTCCTATGCCAATCCCACTCCCCTCTCTCTACCTAGTACTTTCCTGTCACCTCTCCACTGTCCTCTCAATAATAAAGTAACAAAAAAAGATAATGCAATATGATTTTAGATTCTTGTTTTCTTTTGGAATCTTAATTTTTAAGGCCCTACATCATTCAATCCCAGAGATATGGGGATCTCAGTGGGGCTCCATATTTAGATTGTTGAATGTTACCCATTTTCGATGGTTGAAACCCAAATGTTGGTCACTTTGTACACTTTGTATACAGCTGATGCTTATTTTAAAGAACAATGTCTGAAGAAGAAATAATGTTAAAATTAGAATTGTATCTTGTTTCCCTCTATCAAAACAATTGCATTGAACATACCAGTCTGAGTGCTAAAAGTACACTGAAATGGTCAACTTGAGGCACATTACCTTGTGTTCTGTAGTCTATTTATAAGATTCTATATTTGAATCCGTTTTAGCTGTATTTGGATGAAGGGATTGTGTTTATCGAACACAACTGTTTATCAAATTCTGTTTTACAAAAGAAAAGAGTTTTTCCAACATCAAATGTGTGGTGGTGGCATGTCCTCCCTCAGCATTAATGCTGTAGATGCCAAAGACAACTTGTTCAAGGTCTCTCTGGGCAGCACAGCCATCTGAATCCTTTCCACACACAAAAAAAGTACAACAGTGAAATCACCAGCCACATATAGGTGCATCTCAATAAATTAGAATGTCGGGGAAAAGTTCAGCAATTCAACTCAAATTGTAAAACTCTTGCATTAAATAAATTCAGTGCACACAGACTGAAGTAGTTTAAGTTTTTAGTTCTTTTAATTGTAATGATTTTGGCTCACATTTAACAAAAACCCACCAATTCACTATTTCAACAAATTAGAATATGGTGACATGCCAATCAGCTAATCAACTCAAAACACCTGCAAAGGTTTCCTGAGCCTTCAAAATGGTCTCTCAGTTTGGTTCACTAGGCTACACAATCATGGGGAAGACTGCTGATCTGACAGTTGTCCAGAAGACAATCATTGACACCCTTAACAAGGAGGATAAGCCATAAACATTCATTGCCAAAGAAGCTGGCTGTTCACAGAGTGCTGTATCCAAGCATGTTAACAGAAAGTTGATTGGAAGGAAAAAGTGTGGAAGAAAAAGATGCACAAACAACCGAGAGAACCGCAGCCTTGAGAAACTTGTCGAGCAAAATCGATTCAAGGAATTTAGGTGAACTTCACAAGGAATGGACTGAGGCTGGGGTCAAGGCATCAAGAGCCACCACACACAGAAGTGTCAAGGAATTTGGCTACAGTTTTCGTATTCCTCGTGTTAAGCCACTCCTGAACCACAGACAACGTCAGAGGCATCTTACCTAGGCTAAGGAGAAGAAGAAATGGACTGTTGCCCAGTGGTCCAAAGTCCTGTTTTCAGATGAGAGCAAGTTTTGTATTTCATTTGGAAACCAAGGTCCTAGAGTCTGGAGGAACTAGTTCCCTAGTTCCCTAGTTTCCCAGTCCCCGAGTTTCCTTGTTCCCGAGTTCCCTTAGTTTAGCCTTCTCGTCTGGCCATCTCTTCTTGTCTGTCTTGCCACCTGCCTACGGACTACTCGCTTGTTTTTTTGGACTATCCCTCTGCTTTTCCCCCTAACGGATTACGTTCGCCACGGATCGACCCACGCCTGCTACACGGACTATCCCCACGCCTCGCCTTTGTTATACCTGTTTTCTACTGTTCTGACCCTGCCTGTCTGACCATGTCTTTGTCTCGTCGTTTGAATAAAAGCTTGCATATGGTTCCTCTCGCCTCTCACTCAACGTTACGCTAATATAGCAGCTCTGCCATAAATTCTACTTTTATAAGATTGTAATTTTTAAAATTGTAAGATTAAATTATCAGAAACTTGATTTTGGTCAATACCAAAATTGCCATTCCTACAAGCCATATCCGACAATGTTAAATGGATATTGTGATATTATTAAAAGTCCTAGGATACCATTACTGCTGCAGTACTTGTTAGTATTACCTACCGATACTCTTGGAAGAGACTGCTTGGATCTTCATTTAGATAGATACAAAGTGCCCTGAGGAGGCACTCCCTCTTCTTTTCAAGAGTTTCATTCTAAATAGGAAAAAAAACAGCATCAACATACATACTATAAACCTATTACACTTCTAGAATTATGTGAAATGGGTGAAACTTTAACTATAAAAGTAGGCACATGTACAATGACCATTTACTTATACAAACATTATCAATGATTATGCAATTAGTTTATTACAGAAAACACTCAAGTAGGGCTGTCACGAGAACTACTTTTTGTTGTGTGATATTTTGCACTAAAATTAATTGCGATAAATGAAATTATTGCCATTTTAACCTTCTGGGGTCGACGGTGGCACCGGCGACGCCAATTGCATCTGTTCATGACACAAGCAAAAAGAACCTAAAATGCTCGCTCATTTTTGATCGTACATATAAGAGTAATACATCATTTAAATCTGTAGAGAGTCTACTTTTATTTGTGTACACTCATAATATCAACAAAACATTATGCTTTTGCAAAACAAAGAAAATAAACAGGGTGCGCATTCAGCAGTCTCCGTCTCCACACGTATCATTTTGAAATGCGTCAGTAAAATGAACTAAAACTCAGCGAATACGTGACACACACACATGGAAGAGATATCGATAGAAAGCTTGATATTTTTACTTTTAGATGAAGCCCCTCTTGCCGAAAACAAATATTCTCTGATGAAGTAATCCGTATGAAACCAAGTCCATGTTCAATCTCTCCTGTCTGCTTCATTATTTTTAATTAGATCACGCCCACGAGATGCTTTCGCTTTTCATAGTGTAATCGCCACGTGAGGGCGCGTGCCAAACGTAACCGCCCACATCACTGTAAACAAAGCGCCGAGACTTTTTCTTTTCCAAGTTCATCTGGGCTACTTGTCGTTTCTATAAGAAGATGCGCTGTGAGGAATAAGAATTCGGAGGAAGAACACGATGTGACACACGGCGCGATCCATCAGAGGAGATATTTACGTGAGTAAGTCTTTCTTTTATTAGCTTGCTTGCGTTAGTTGTTACTGTGTTAATGTGACAGAACTTGTACACATTTTACTAGTTAGACTTTTTGTTCAAACTATAATTCATGACTACAGCAAGTGAAACATTATGAAGTACGTTTCATTTCATTGCATCAAAATGTCTCACGATGCCAAGATGTTTTTTAACGTTCTATACAATAGAAAACGATGCGATATAAAGGTAAGTGTTTACACTTACGCTTAACAATAATAATATAGTTTCCCCAATATAAAATGTTTTTGTATTGTATAATACATACAAAGCATGCTTATGTCTATGACTTAAAGATCATATTATTTAGTTACTTATTTATCGTATAACAATAGGATGTAATATGAGTGTTTACACTGAGTGTATGTTTAGACCATGTTTATCAATACTCTGCTCTCGAATAGATGTTTAACGTGAAAAACAACAATTATTAGTTTCTCAGATATAAAATGTCCTTTTTATGTTAGTACAAATGCGCGAGTCTATGGCTATAAATTCATACACTATATATACACTATGTATATATTTTACAGATGCACCTGTTATTAACATGCTCACAGATGTTTTTCTTATGTTGTTTGTTTTTTAGTGATCTGATACCTGCACAACAGATGAATCCTGCTATCTTTCAAACTGAGAGCACTGTACTAACATCAGATGTTCAACTACACGTATTCTAGTGTAAAAAGAAGTTCCTTGACTACTGATGAGTTTTGCAAGCACTTAAATATCAGGTATGATTTATTTTTTTCACTTGTTGAACAGAATTCAGAAACTACACAAAGTCTGTTCACATCTCTGTGGTTAGATCAGGGTGCTCAATAATGTGTATTTGACCTTCATTATGTATATTTTGATGATACTGTGTTGTAAATAAAATACAAATAATCTAAAACTCCATTCTTTGAATCTCTCATTGTTTCTACCTGACAGTCACAGTCTCATTGATGGGCCATTAGGGAGGGCTCTTTCTCTCAGGTGTGAATTGCTAAATATTCATGGGTCATTGCCACTCCTTCGCATATTCCCTTTCGATCACAAAACATGTCTTAGAAAATTTACATCATTATTGTCACGGATTGGCCAGGCTCTAACCTCAG
>VONZ01002377.1:0-54290 GCA_012976165.1 Labeo catla
AGATTTCTATGGTAAATGGCCTCAAATTGTTAAAAAATGCTCATCTATTCACACAAACACTAGATCTTACACTTACATCTTTATGATATATCCCCTCATTCTGAACAACTTTGTATACCACCTAAAAGGCCTTAATGCTCGAACCCCGGTAATTGCTGCTTGCAGCTATATTTAGGGGTTCGAGCACGCAGTGCTGAAACCCTATTGTAATTGTCAGGATTATTATTATTATTCTTTTCCGCTAAAACTGATCGTGCAGACCAAACCGTAAGGCCTAGAGAGCTGAAACTTGGCCAGAAGGTAGAGCGCCCTGAGGGGACGTTCTGACAAAGACTCACCCCAATCGGCCTATAGGTGGCGCTACAGCGAACAAAATTGTGAAATCGATCATAACTCCTAAACCGTTTGTCGAACACTGAAGTGTCTTATATCATTGGAATCCTTGGCTCAATCAAAACAAAATGGCTATCTCTGATTTCATTTCCGGTATGCAAATTTTTCCGCCATTTTGAAATTTGTTAAAAACCTACTTTTGCGAACTAGTCCTAGGTTTTTCGACCAATCGGAACCAAACCAGTGCAGAAATGTTCTCTGGAGAGTGAAGATCAATAATTATCAAAAAAAGTTGAAATTTTGACTCACGATCGCAAAGGGGCGCCAAAACGTTCGAAAGAGGCGGGGCCATTTTTACTAAAATGGCTATAACTTTTGAACGGAATGACATATCATCACCAAACTCGGTACACATATGTACAAGCTCAATCTTTGGTCAAATCAAAACAATTGCGGGGCTTGACCACTTGGTGGCGCTATAAGGTGGAAAAAACATGAAAATGACTATAACTATGCAATTGTTGGTCTGATCGCTCTGAAAATTGGTATGCAGTGTCTCTGTCCAATGTGCCATAAGGGTCTATGAGGACATTGGCGTATCTCAAAAAACATGGCTGCCATCAGCCAATGAAATTTGAGCACCTATTAGACAAGGTTAACAGAGGCCGATCGGAACGAAACTCACTGTGCATGTTCGACTCATGGCCCTAAAGGTCTGTAAGAATTTTGAAAGAAATCGGCCACTAGTTGGTGCTAACGAGTTTTCTTGCCTCTGTAATCACGTGGTGTTTCACACATCCACACAATATGCATATCATTTGATAGATCTCCAAATGCTGAGCAACTTTGCCTCAAGAACCATTGCTGTCAAACAAACCGTTCATTAATTATTCACAAATATGTGAAAACCCTACTTTTGCGAACTAGTCCTAGGTTTTTCACTCAATCTCGATCAAACCACTGCAGTCATATTCTCTGGACTCTCTAGATCAATAATTATCAAAAAAATGTTGAATTTTGTCCTTTGGTTAGCTGTAATGGGGCCATTTACAATAGTGGCATGGCCACATATACCCAAAAGCCTATCAATCCTAAACAAAAACTCAAAAATTTACAAAAATTGGTGAGATCATGTGTCAGGTGACTCTTAATAAGCATGCAAAGTTTTGTGAAGCTCGGAACATAGGTGGCGTTATAACAGTTAAAAAGACTTCAAAAACATAAGCTGTGTATGGTAAATGGCTTCAAATGGCTAAATAAATGCACTTATATCCACACAAACACTAGATCTTCATATCATTTGATAGATCTCCTCATGATGAACAACTTTGCCTCAAGAACCATTGCTGTCAATCAAATTGTTCATTAAATATTCACAATTATGTTAAAAACCTACTTTTGTGAACTAGTCCTAGGTTTTTCACTCAGTCTCGATCAAACCATGGCAGTAATATTCTCTGGACTCTCTAGATCAATAATTATCAAAAAAATGTTGAAATTTGTCCTTCGGTTAGCTATAACAGGGTCATTTTCAAAAGGGGTGTGGCCACATATACTCAAAAGCCTATAAAACCTAAACGAAAACTCAAAATGTTATGAAAATTGGTGAGAACATGTGTCAGATGACTCTTAACAATCATGAAATGTTTCATGGAGATCAGACCATAGATGGCTCTATAAGCTTCAAAAAGACAGGATTTCTATGGTAAATGGTCTCAAATTATTTAAAAAATGCTCATATATTCACACAAACACTAGATCTTTATATCATATGACAAATCTCCAAATTTTGAACGACTTTGCATACCACCTTAAAGGCCTTAAATGCTCGAACCCCGGTAATTGCTGCTTGCAGCTATATTTAGGGGTTCGAGTGCGTAGCACTGAAACCCTATTGTAATTGTAAGGATTTTTTTTATTATTATTATTATTATTATTATTTTCCGCTAAAACTGATCGTGCAGCCCAAACCGTAAGGCCTAGAGAGCTGAAACTTGGGCAAAAGGTAGAGCTCCCCGTGGGGACGTTCTGACAAAGTCTCGCCCAAATCGGCCTAAAGGTGGCGCTACAGCGCAAAAAACAAAAATTTTTTACATTTTTGGCCCTAGCTCGTACAATTTTTGTCGTAGACTCAAAAACTTTACATTGTTGCAATCCTTGGGTCAATACGCACAAAAGTGCACAGGTGCAATTTGGGCTCTAGGACGTACCGTTTTTCCGCAAAATGGCCGAATGTCCGAAACCTACTTTTGCGAACTAGTCCTAGGTTTTTCACCCGATCGGAACCAAACCAGTGCAGAAATGTTCTCTGGACACTGAATATGAATAATTATCAAAAAAAGTTGAAATTTTGACTCATCGTTGCGAAAGGGCCCCAAAAAGTTTGTCAGGTGGAGGGCCATTTTTACTAAAATGGCTATAACTCATGAACCAAATGAGATATCTTCACCAAACTCGGTACACATGTGTATAAGCACAATCTTTGGTCAAATAAAAAAAAATTGCTCAGCTCTGCCACTTGGTGGCGCTATAAGCCTGAAAAAACATAAAAATGACTATAACTATGCAATCGTTAGTCCGATCGACTTGAAAATTGGTATGCAGTGTCTCTGTCCAATGTGCCATAAGGGCCTATGAGGACATTGGCGTATCTCAAAAAACATGGCTGCCATTGGCCAATGAAGTTTGAGCACCTATTAGACAAGGTTAACGAAGGTCAATCGGAATGAATCTCACTGGGCATGTTCGACTCATGGCCCTAAACGTCTGTAAGAATTTTGAAAGAAATCGGTCACTAGTTGGCGCTAACGAGTTTTATGGCTCTGTAATCACGTGGTGTTTCACACATCCACACAATATGCATATCATTTGATAGATCTCCTCATGATGAACAACTTTGCCTCAAGAACCATTGCTGTCAATCAAACCGTTCATTAATTATTCACAAATATGTGAAGAACCTACTTTTGCGAACTAGTCCTAGGTTTTTGCTCAATCTCGATCAAACCACTGCAGCGCAGTTCTCCAGACTCTCTAGATCAATAATTATCAAAAAAATGTGGAATTTTGTCCTTTGGGTAGCTATAACGGGGTCATTTAGAAAAGGGGCGTGGTCACATACACCCAAAAGCCTATCAAACCTAAACAAACACTCAAAACTTTACAAAAGTTGGAGAAAACATGTGTCAGATGACTCTTAACAAGCATGCAAAGTTTCGTGAAGATCGGACCATAGGTGGCGCTATAACAGTTAAAAAGGCTTCAAAAACACAAGGTGTGTATGGTAAATGGCTTCAAATGGCTAAATACATGCTCAAATATTCACACAAACACTAGATCTTCATATCATTTGATAGATCTCCTCATGATGAACACCTTTGCCTCAAGAACCATTGCTGTCAATCAAACCGTTCATTAATTATTCACAAATATCTTAAAAACCTACTTTTGCGAACTAGTCCTAGGTTTTTTGCTTAATCTCGATCAAACTACTGCAGTAATATTCTCTGGACTCTCTAGATCAATAATTATCAACAAAATGTTGAATTTTGTCCTTCGGTTAACTATAACAGGGTCATTTACAACAGGGGCGTGGCCACATATACCCAAAAGCCTATCAAAACTAAAGAAAAACTCAAAACGTTACGAAAATTGGTGAAAACATGTGTCAGATGATTCTTAACAAGCATGCAAAGTTTCGCGAAGATCGGACCATAGGTGGCGCTATAACAGTTAAAAAGGCTTCAAAAACACAAGCTGTGTATGGTAAATGGCAAATGACAAACTGTTCATTGCTTAAGTCTTTTAAAAACATATATTCATTTAAACAAAATAAAAAAAAAAAAAACATTCAATAAAGGAGACAGTGTCTCACTTCATTAAGACTTGTTTGACTATTGAAATTTCCTGAATGAATGATTTAATGACATACCTTTTTTTTTAAACGGGCAGTTGTCGCCACCTCCTGGCGGAAGAGGATAAGCGTGACAATAGATACACGTGTTAAAATACTTTCGTTTTTATCGCTACTGTAGACAATAAGTGTTTATGCCCAAACTATAAACTTTTATCCCAGTACTTCTATTATTTAAATATCTGTAACACAGAAATAATCATTATAATGTGGTTGAAAAGACTGTTTGTGTTGCTCTTTCTGCGTTCACATTTACTCCTATCTTCTGATTCATTAACATGGCAGCGACAAAACCTGCTTTTCACGCTCCACTGACACTGGCGATGTGAAACAGTCCTAATAGACAAAGATAACGTGTTGTCATTTAGGAATAAGATCGCTTGGGTGTTTGAATCGACACCTCAATATTTTAAGGATTAATAGTGCAGCTCTAATGTAAACACGGCAAAATGTTGTGGGAGGATACTGTCACGAGATCTCGCGAAATCCGACTGGTCTCGTCACATCCCTACCATTTAGATAGCCACTTAATAATAAGATCATGATCTACTGTACCCGAGTCTATAAAACCTAAAAGAAAAGAAAATTTCACAAACCTAAGTCAAATCATCATCATATGATTCTAAACCAGCCTGCATTTTAAAGACATCAGGCAAAAAAAGGCAATGTAACAGTTATAAAGCTCAAAAACTATGCATCGCTCTTTAAAATGTCATGAAATTACAACTATAAACACTAGATGGCAGTAGAAGACCACTAATGGCTCATTGAAATGAACAGTGCTATTCACAGATTTTCCATTTATTTCAATTCATGCAAAGACTAAATCACTGTTATAACATTTCAAATCACATTTAGTCAAAGTTTAACACTTCATTTAAACACATATATCATATTTGACAATAATACAAGATTATGATTACAGTGAAACCTGAAAATTATATATAAAATCTTAAAAAGACTTGCACTAAACATTTTGTCACCTACCATTTAATACACAAATCTCTTATGTGCAACAAAATGTGTGCAGTAATGCTTAATGAACATTAATGTAACAGTTTAACTATTTAATTTCTGTTTGTGAGTGTATTCTCCATCATGGATGTGGCCACATAATAAGATGATCATGAGCTACTGTACCCAAAAGTCTATAAAACCTAAAAGAAAACAAAATTTCACAAACCTAAGTAAAATCATCATCATACGATTTTAAACAAACATACATTTCATAGACATTAGGCAAAAAGGCCATGTAACAGTTATAAAGCTTAAAAGTAATGGATCTCTCTTTAAAACGTGAAATTGCAACTATAACCACTAGATGGCAGTAGAAGACCACTATGGGTCACTGAAATGACTAGAACAGTGCATTTTCATGGTTTCAAGCTTTAATTTCATACAAAGATGATACTAAATCAATGTTATATCATTTCAAATCACATTTAGTAAAACTTTACCACTTCATTTATACAGATGTATTACATTTGACAATTATGCAAGATTATGATTACAGTGAAACCTGAAAATGATATATAAACTCTTAAAAACATAAGACTTACAGTAAGCATTTTGTCACCTACTATTTATGACCGAAATCTCTTATGTGCAACAAAATGTGTGTGTGTGTGTGTGTGCGTAATAATGCTTAATGAACTTTAATATAATAGTTTAACTATTTCATATTCTGTGTTTGTGATTGTATTGTCCATCATAGATGTGCTGTAGTGTTAGCCATATATTTTGGGTTGGACTACATCCTAAAACCATAGCAACCATAGCATCGGATCATAGGTGGCGCTATAACAGTTAAAAAGGCTTCAAAAACACAACATTTCTATTGTAATTGGCCTCGAATTGCTAAAAAATGCTCATTTTTTCACACAAACACTAGATCTTCATACCATATGATAGATCTCCTCATTCTCAACAATTTTTTGTCTAAGACCATTGCTGTCAATCCAACTGTTCTTTAAATATGTTCTTTAAATGTACTGTACCCAAAAGCCTAACATTTTTAAAAGAAAGCTTGCAACGTCTCAAAACTGTGACAAAAATGACAAATAATCTCATTCTAAACAAATATGCAAAATTTAAGAGAGACTGGGCAAAAATAACACTATAATAGTTATGATGTTTAAAATCTCAGTGTTTGTATGAGACATTGCATGAAATTGCAATAATAAGCACTAGATGTCAGTAGAAGACCACTAATGGGCTTATTCAGCTGAACAGAACTGTTTTTAATAGGTTTGATGATCGATTAACACTTATAAAATCACTGTTATAACATTTAAAATCACATTTAGGCAAAGCTTAAAATTTTGTTCATACAGACATATCAGTTTTTTACAATTATGCCACATTATGATTACAGTGAAATCTGAAAAAGACACAAACTGTTACAAAGAGAATACTTGCAAGTAAAAGTGTTGGCCCATATCATTTATTTCAAATATCTGTACAAGAAAATGTGTATGCATGTATGTCTCTGTGTGTGTAAACATATTTATTCAGTATTAATATATTAGTTTAAACTTTTCGTTTCTGTGTGTGTATTTCTGTGAGCATATTCTCCATTTTGGATGTGTTTTACTGTCAGCCATGAATCCAGGTTGACCTAGACCCTAAGCATACCACCTTAAAGACCTTAAAATGCTCGAACCCCGATAATTGCTGCTTGCAGCTATATTATCTATTTGTAATTGATAGGATTTTTTTTTTTTCCCTAAAACTGAATGGGCAGCCCAAACCGTAAGGCCTAGAGACTTGAAACTTGGCCAGAAGGTAGAGCTCCCTGTGGGGACATTCTGACAAAGACTGAGCCTAATCGGCCTAAAGGTGGCGCTACAGCACAAAAAACTAAAATTTATCAGTTTATTGGCCTAAGCTCGTAAACCGTTTGTCGTAGACTCAAAAACTTTACATCGTTGCGTTCCTTGGGTCAGCCCGAACAAAAGTGGAGTGTCAAATTTTTGAGCTGCGACGCACGGTTGACCCCGAAAAATGGACATGAATCCGAAACCTACTTTTACGAACTAGTCCTAGGTTTTTCACCCAATCGGAACCAAACCAGTGCAGAAATATTCTCTGGACACTGAATATCAATAATTATCAAAAAAAAGTTGAACTTTTCACTCACGGTCACAAAGGGCCACCAAAACGTTCCAAAGTGACGGGGCCACTTTTACTAAAATGGCTATAACTTTTGAAAGGAATGAGATATCTTCACCAAACTTGGTACACATATGTATGAGCTTAATCTTTGGTAAAATCAAAAAAATTGCGGAGCTTGACCACTTGGTGGCGCTATAAAACTGAAAAAACATATTATTGGCTATAAATACACCGCCGTTAGTCCGATTGACTTGAAAATTAGTATGCAGTCTCTTGGATCAAAGGGGCACAAGTGTCTATGAGGACATTGGCGTATCTCAAAAAACATGGCCGCCATTTTCCAATGAAATTTGAGCACCTGTTTGACAAGGTTAACAAAGGTCGATTGGAACGAAACTCAGTGGGCATGTTCGACTCATGGCCCTAAAGGTCTGTAAGAATTTTGAAAGAAATCGGCCACTAGTTGGCGCTAACGACTTTTTTGGATCTGTAATCGCGTGGCGTTTCACACATCTACACAATATGCATATCATTTGATAGATCTCCTCATGATGAACAAATTTGCCTCAAGAACCATTGCTGTCAATCAAACTGTTCACTAATTATTCACAAATATGTTAAAAACCTACTTTTGCGAACTAGTCCTAGGTTTATCGCTCAATCTCGATCAAACCACTGCAGTAATATTCTCTGAACTCTCTAGATCAATAATTATCAAAAAAATGTTGAATTTTGTCCTTCGGTTAGCTGTAACAGGGTCATTTACAAAAGGGGTGTGGCCACATATACCCAAAAGCCTATAAAACCTAAAGAAAAACCCAAAACTTTACAAAAATTGGTAAGAACATGTGGCAGATGACTCTTAACAAGCATGCAACGTTTCATGGAGATCAGACCATAGGTGGCGCTATAACAGTTAAAAAGGCTTCAAAAACACACACTCTGTATGGTAAATGGCTTCAAATGGCTAAATAAATGCTCATATATTCACACAAACACTAGATCTTTATATCATTTGATAGATCTCCTCATGATGAACAACTTTAACTCAAGAACCATTGCTGTCATTCAAGTCGTTCATTAAATATTCACAAATATGTTAAAAACCTACTTTTGCGAACTATTCCTTGGTTTTTAACTCAATCTTGAACAGACCACTGCAGTAATATTCTCTGGACTCCCTAGATCAATAATTATCAAAAAAAAAATTGAATTTTGTCCTTTGGTTAGCTATAACGGGGTCATTTACAAAAGGGGTGTGGCCACATATACCCAAAAGCCTATAAAACCTAAAGAAAAACCCAAAACTTTCCAAAAATTGGTAAGAACATGTGGCAGATGACTCTTAACAAGCATGCAACGTTTCATGGAGATCAGACCATAGGTGGCGCTATAAGCTTCAAAAACACTAGATTTCTATGGTAAATAGTCTCAAATTGCCAAAAAAAAATTAATATATTCACACAAACACTAGATCTTACACTTATATGTGTATGATATATCCTCTCATTCTGAACAAATTTGCATACCACCTCAAAGGCCTTAAATGCTCGAACCCCGGTAATTGCTGCTTGCAGCTATATTTATTATTATTATTATTCTTCCCTAGAACTGATCGTGCAGCCCAAACCGTAAGGCCTAGAGAGCTGAAACTTGGTCAGAAGGTAGTAGTCCTCCTCGCTACTCAGGCGCAAAGAACCGGCCCAATCGGCCTAAAGGTGGCGCTACAGCGCAAAAAAATAACTTTTTTTACATTTTTGGCCCTAGCTCGTACATTTTTTGTCGTAGATTCAAAAAATTTACATCGTTGCGATCCTTGGGTCAATACGCACAAAAGTGCACTGGCGCAGATTTTTCGTACGAAGCCCGGTTTTTCCGCAAAATGGCCGAATATCCGAAACCTACTTTTGCGAACTAGTCCTAGGTTTTTCACCCGATCGGAACCAAACCAGTGCAGAAATGTTCTGTGGACACTGAATATCAATAATTATCAAAAAAAAGTTGAAATTTTGACTCATCGTTGCGAAGGGGCCCCAAAAAGTTTGTCAGGTGGAGGACCATTTTTACTAAAATGGCTATAACTCATGAACCAAATGAGATATCTTCACCAAACTCGGTACACATGTGTATAAGCTTAATCTTTGGTCAAATAAAAAAAAATGCACAGCTCTGCCACTTGATGGCGCTATAAGCCTGAAAAAACATAAAAATGCAATAACTATGCAATCGTTAGTCTGATCGACCTGAAAATTGGTATGCAGTGTCTCTGTCCAATGTGCCATAAGGGTCTATGAGGACATTGGCGTATCTCAAAAAACATGGCCGCCATCGGCCAATGAATTTTGAGCACCCATTAGACAAGGTTAACGAAGGTCAATCGGAACGAAACTCACTGGGCATGTTCGACTCATGGCCCTAAAGGTCTGTAAGAATTTTGAAACAAATCGGCCACTAGTTGGCGCTAACGAGTTTTTTGCCTCTGTAACATGCCTCACTCGCGTGGCGTTTCACACATCCACAAAATATGCATATCATTTGATAGATCTCCACATGCTGAGCAACTTTGCCTCAAGAACCATTGCTGTCAATCAAACCGTTCACTAATTATTCACAAATATGTGAAAAACCTACTTTTGCGAACTAGTCCTAGGTTTTTCGCTCAATCTCGATCAAACCACTGCAGCGCAGTTCTCCAGACTCTCTAGATCAATAATTATCAAAAAAATGTGGAATTTTGTCCTTTGGGTAGCTATAACGGGGTCATTTAGAAAAGGGGCGTGGCCACATATATCCAAAAGCCTATCAAACCTACACAAAAACTCAAAACTTTACAAAAGTTGGAGAAAACATGTGGCAGATGACTCTTAACAAGCATGTAAAATTTCATGGAGATCAGACTATAGGTGGCGCTATGACAGTTAAAAAGCCTTCAACAACACGAAATTTCAAAAGTAAATTGCCTTAAATTGCTATAACATGCTCATATAATCACAGAAACACTAGAACTTCATACCATATGATAGATCTCCTGATGCTGAGCAACTTTGCCTCAAGAACCTTTGATATCAATCAAGTCGTTTATTACATATTCACAAATATGTGAAAAACCTACTTTTGCGAACTAGTCCTAGGTTATTCACTCGATCTCGATCAAACCACTGCAGCACAGTTCTCCAGACTCCCTAGATCAATAATTATCAAAAGAAAGTTAAACTTTTGACTCACAGTCGCAAAGGGGCACCAAAACGTTCAAAAGAGGCGGGGCCACTTTTAGTAAAATGGCTATAACTTTGGAAAAGAATGACATATCATCACCAAACTCAGAACACATGTGTAAAAGCTCAGCCTTTGGTCAAACAAAAAAAAATTGCACAGTTCTACCACTTGGTGGCGCTATAAGCCTGAAAAAACATAAAAATGACTATAACTATGCAATCGTTGGTCCGATCGACTTGAAAATTGGTATGCAGTGTCTTAGTCCAATGCGGCATAAGGGTCTATAAGGACATTGGCGTATCTCAAAAAACATGGCCGCAATCGACCAATGAAATTTGAGCACCTATTAGACAAGGTTAACGGAGGCCGATCGGAACGAAACTCACTGGGCATGTTTGACTCATGGCCCTAAAGGTCTGTAAGAATTTTGAAACAAATCGGCCACTAGTTGGCGCTAACGAGTTTTATGGCTCTGTAATCACGTGGTGTTTCACACATCCACACAATATGCATATCATTTGATAGATCTCCTCATGATGAACAACTTTGTTTCAAGAACCATTGCTGTCAATCAAACCGTTCATTAATTATTCAATAATATGTCAAAAACCTACTTTTGCGAACTAGTCCTAGGTTTTTTACTCAATCTCGATCAAACCACTGCAGTAATATTCTCTGGACTCTCTAGATCAATAATTATCAAAAAAATGTGGAATTTTGTCCTTTGGTTAGCTATAACGGGGTCATTTACAAAAGGGGCGTGGCCACATATACCCAAAAGCCTATAAAACCTAAACGAAAACTCAAAACTTTACAAAAATTGGTGAGAACATGTGACAGGTGACTCTTAACAATCATGAAAAGTTTCATAGAGATCAGACCATAGGTGGCGCTATAAGCTTCAAAAACACAGTATTTCTATGATAAATGGTCTCAAATTGTTAAAAAAATGGTCATATATTCACACAAACACTAGATCTTTATATCATATGACAAATCTCCAAATTGTGAACGACTTTGACCTTACAGGCCTTAAATGCTCGAACCCCGGTAATTGCTGCTTGCAGCTATATTTATTATTATTATTATTCTTCTCCGGTAAAACTGATCGTGCAGCCCAAACCGTAAGGCCTAGAGAGCTGAAACTTGGTCAGATCGTAGTAGTCTTGCTCGCTACTCAGATACAAAGTCTCGCCCAAATCGGCCTAAAGGTGGCGCTACAGCGCAAAAAACGAACTTTTTTTACATTTTTGGCCGTAGCTCGTACAATTTTTGTCGTAGACTCAAAAACTTTACATCGTTGCAATCCTTGGGTCAATACGCACAAAAGTGCACAGGCGCGATTTGTGGTCTGGGACGTACCGTTTTTCCGCAAAATGGCGTTATATCTGAAACCTACTTTTGCGAACTAGTCCTAGGTTTTTCGCCCGATCGGAACCAAACCAGTGCAGAAATGTTCTCTGGACAGTGAATATCAATAATTATCAAAAAAATGTTAAATTTTGACACATCGCTGCGAAGGGGCCCCAAAAAGTTTGTCAGGTGGAGGGCCATCTTTACTAAAATGGCTATAACTCATGAACCAAATGAGATATCTTCACCAAACTCGGTACTCATGTGTATGAGCTCAATCTTTGGTCAAATAAAAAAAATTGCACAGCTCTGCCACTTGGTGGCGCTATAAGCCTGAAAAAACATAAAAATGACTATAACTATACAATCGTTGGTCCGATCGACCTGAAAATTGGTATGCAGTGTCTCTGTCCAATGTGCCATAAGGGTCTATAAGGACAATGGCGTATCTCAAAAAACATGGCCGCCATCGGCCAACAAAGTTTGAGCACCTATTAGACAAGGTTAACAGAGGCCGATAGGAACGAAACTCACTGGGCATGTTTGACTCATGGCCATAAAGGTCTGTAAGAATTTTGAAACAAATCGGCCACTAGTTGGCGCTAACGAATTCTATGGCTCTGTAATCACGTGGTGTTTCACACATCCACACAATATGCATATCATTTGATAGATCTCCTCATGATGAACAACTTTGCCTCAAGAACCATTGCTGTCAATCAAATCGTTCATTAATTATTCACAAATATGTGAAAAACCTACTTTTGCGAACTAGTCCTAGGTTTTTTGCTCAATCTCGATCAAACCACTGCAGTAATATTCTCTGGACTCTCTAGATCAATAATTATCAAAAAAATGTTGATTTTTTTCCTTTGGTTAGCTATAACTGGGTTAATTTACAAAAGGGGTGTGGCCACATATACCCAAAAGCCTATAAAACCAAAACGAAAACTCAAAACTTTACAAAAATTGGTGAAAACATGTGTCAGATGATTCTTAACAAGCATGCAAAGTTTCATGGAGATCGGAGCATAGGTGGCGCTATAAAAGCTAAAAAGGCTTTAAAAACAAGATTTTTATGGTAAATGGCCTCAAATTGTTAAAAAATGCTCATCTATTCACACAAACACTAGATCTTACACTTACATCTGTATGATATATCCCCTCATTCTGAACAACTTTGCATACCACCTAAAAGGCCTTAATGCTCGAACCCCGGTAATTGCTGCTTGCAGCTATATTTATTATTATTATTATTATTCCGCCCTAGAACTGATCGTGCAGCCCAAACCGTAAGGCCTAGAGAGCTGAAACTTGGTCAGAAGGTAGTAGTCCTCCTCGCTACTCAGGCGCAAAGAACCGGCCCAATCGGCCTAAAGGTGGCGCTACAGCGCAAAAAACTAACTTTTTTCGCATTTTTGGCCCTAGCTCGTACAATTCTTGTCGTAGACTCAAAAAATTTACATCGTTGCGATCCTTGGGTCAATACGCACAAAAGTGCACTGGCGTAGATTTTTCGTACGAAGCCCGGTTTTTCCGCAAAATGGCCGAATGTCCGAAACCTACTTTTGCGAACTAGTCCTAGGTTTTTCGCCAGATCGGAACCAAACCAGTGCAGAAATGTTCTCTGGACAGTGAATATCAATAATTATCAAAAAAAAGTTGAAATTTTGACTCATCGTTGCGAAGGGGCCCCAAAAAGTTTGTCAGGTGGAGGACCATTTTTACTAAAATGGCTATAACTCATGAACCAAATGAGATATCTTCACCAAACTCGGTACACATGTGTATAAGCTCAATCTTTGGTCAAATAACAAAAATTGCACAGCTCTGCCACTTGATGGCGCTATAAGCCTGAAAAAACATAAATTGACTATAACTATGCAATCGTTAGTCTGATCGACCTGAAAATTGGTATGCAGTGTCTCTGTCCAATGTGCCATAAGGGTCTATGAGGACATTGGCGTATCTCAAAAAACATGGCCGCCATCAGCCAACGAAGTTTGAGCACCCATTAGACAAGGTTAACGGAGGCCGATCGGAACGAAACTCACTGGGCATATTCGACTCATGGCCCTAAAGGTCTGTAAGAATTTTGAAACAAATCGGCCACTAGTTGGCGCTAACGAGTTTTTTGCCTCTCTAACGTGCCTCACTCACGTGGTGTTTCACACATCCACACAATATGCATATCATTTGATAGATCTCCACATGCTGAGCAACTTTGCCTCAAGAACCATTGCTGTCAATCAAATCATTCATTAATTTTTCACAAATATGTGAAAAACCTACTTTTGCGAACTAGTCCTAGGTTTTTCGCTCAATCTCGATCAAACCACTGCAGCGCAGTTCTCCAGACTCTCTAGATCAATAATTATCAAAAAAATGTGGAATTTTGTCCTTTGGGTAGCTATAACGGGGTCATTTAGAAAAGGGGCGTGGCCACATATACCCAAAAGCCTATAAAACCTAAACAAAAACTCAAAACTTTACAAAAGTTGGAGAAAACATGTGTCAGATGACTCTTAAGAAGCATGTAAAATTTCATGGAGATCGGACCATAGGTGGCGCTATGACAGTTAAAAAGGCTTCAACAACACGAAATTTCAAAATTAAATTGCCTTAAATTGCTGTAACATGCTCATATAATCACAGAAACACTAAAACTTCATACCATATGATAGATCTCCTCATGCTGAGCAACTTTGCCTCAAGAACCACTGCTGTCAATCAAGTCGTTTATTACATATTCACAAATATGTGAAAAACCTACTTTTGCGAACTAGTCCTAGGTTATTCACTCAATCTCGATCAAACCACTGCAACACAGTTCTCCAGACTCCTTAGATCAATAATTATCAAAAAAAAGTTAAACTTTTGACTCACAGTCGCAAAGGGGCGCCAAAACGTTCAAAAGAGGCGGGGCCCCTTTCAGTAAAATGGCTATAACTTTGGAACAGAATGACATATCATCACCAAACTCGGAACATATATGTAAAATCTCAGCCTTTGGTCAAATCCAAAAAATTGCGGAGCTTGACCACTTGGTGGCGCTATAATAGAGAAAAAACATAAAAATGGCTATAACTTTGCAACCGTCAGTCCAATCAACCTGAAAATTGGTATGCTGTGCCTCTGTCCAATGTGCCATAAGGGTCTATGAGAACATTGGCATATCTCAAAAAACATGGCCGCCATCGACCTATGAAATTTGAGCACCTATTAGACAAGGTTAACGGAGGCCGATCAGAACGAAACTCACTGGGCATGTTCGACTCATGGCCCTAAAGGTCTGTAAGAATTTTGAAAGAAATCGGCCCCCAGGTGGCGCTAACGAGTTTTATGGCTCTGTAATCACGTGGTGTTTCACACATCCACACAATATGCATATCATTTCATAGATCTCCACATGCTGAGCAACTTTGCCTCAAGAACCATTGCTGTCAATCAAACCGTTCATTAATTATTCACAAATATGTTAAAAACCTACTTTTGCGAACTAGTCCTAGGTTTTTCGCTCAATCTCGATCAAACCACTGCAGCGCAGTTCTCCAGACTCTCTAGATCAATAATTATCAAAAAAATGTGGAATTTTGTCCTTTGGGTAGCTATAACGGGGTCATTTAGAAAAGGGCATGGCCACATATACCCAAAAGCCTATCAAACCTAAACAAAAACTCAAAACTTTTCAAAAGTTGGAGAAAACATGTGTCAGATGACTCTTAATAAGCATGCAAAGTTTCGTGAAGATCGGACCATAGGTGGCGCTATAACAGTTAAAAAGGCTTCAAAAACACAAGCTGTGTATGGTAAATGGCTTCAAATGGCTAAATACATGCTCATATATTCACACAAACACTAGATCTTCATATCATTTGATAGATCTCCTCATGATGAACAACTTTGCCTCAAGAACCATTGCTGTCAATCAAACCGTTCATTAATTATTCACAAATATGTTAAAAACCTACTTTTGCGAACTAGTCCTAGGTTTTTCGCTTAATCTCGATCAAACCACTGCAGTAATATTCTCTGAACTCTCTAGATCAATAATTATCAAAAAAATGTTGAATTTTGTCCTTCGGTTAGCTATAACGGGGTCATTTACAAAAGGGGTGTGGCCACATATACCCAAAAGCCTATCAAACCTAAACAAAAACTCAAAACTTTACGAAAATTGGTGAGAACATGTGTCAGATGATTCTTAACAAGCATGCAAAGTTTCGTGAAGATCGCACCATAGGTGGCGCTATAAGAGTTAAAAAGGCTTCAAAAACACAAGCTGTGTATGGTAAATGGCAAATGACAAACTGTTCATTGCTTAAGTCTTTTAAAAACATATATTCATTTAAACAAAATAAAAAAAAAACATTCAATAAAGGAGACAGTGTCTCACTTCATTAAGACTTGTTTGACTATTGAAATCTCCTGAATGAATGATTCAATGACATACTTTTTTTTTAAACGGGCAGTTGTCGCCACCACCTGGCGGAAGAGGATAAGCGTTACAATAGATACACGTGTTAAAATACTTTCGTTTTTATCGCTACTGTAGACAATAAGTGTTTATACCCAAACTATAAACTTTTATCCCAGTACTTCTATTATTTAAATATCTGTAACACCGAAATAATGATTATAATGTGGTTGAAAAGACTGTTTGTGTTGCTCTTTCTGCGTTCACATTTACTCCGATCTTCTGATTCATTAACATGGCAGCGACAAAACCTGCTTCTCACGCTCCACTGACACTGGCGATGTGAAACAGTCCTAATAGACATAGATAACTCGTTGTCATTTAGGAATAAGATCGCGTGGGTGTTTGAATCGACACCTCAATATTTTAAGGATTAATAGTGCAGCTCTAATGTAAACATGGCAAAATGTTGTGGGAGGATACTGTCACGAGATCTCGTGAAATCCGACTGGTCTCGTCACATCCCTACCATTTAGATAGCCACTTAATAATAAGATCATGATCTACTGTACCCGAGTCTATAAAACCTAAAAGAAAACAAAATTTCACAAACCTAAGTCAAATCATCATCATATGATTCTAAAAAAGCCTGCATTTTAAAGACATCAGGCAAAAAAAGGCAATGTAACAGTTATAAAGCTCAAAAAAGCATCGCTCTTTAAAATGTCATGAAATTACAACTATAACCACTAGATGGCAGTAGAAGACCACTAATGGCTCATTGGAATGAACAGTGCTATTCACAGATTTTCCATTAATTCATGCAAAGACTAAATCACTATATAACATTTCAAATCACATTTAGTCAAAGTTTAACACTTCATTTAAACACATATATCATATTTGACAATAATACAAGATTGTGATTACAGTGAAACCTGAAAACTATATATAAAATCTTAAAAAGACTTGCATTTTGTCACCTTCCATTTAATACACAAATCTCTTATGTGCAACAAAATGTGTGTGTGTGTGTGTGTGTGTGTAATAATGCTTAATGAACTTTAATATAATAGTTTAACTATTTCATATTCTGTGTTTGTGATTGTATTGTCCATCATAGATGTGCTGTAGTGTTAGCCATATATTTTGGGTTGGACTACATCCTAAAACCATAGCAACCATAGCATCGGGTCATAGGCGGCGCTATAACAGTTAAAAAGGCTTCAAAAACACAACATTTCTATTGTAATTGGCCTCGAATTGCTAAAAAATGTTCATTTTTTCACACAAACACTAGATCTTCATACCATATGATAGATCGCCTCATTCTCAACAATTTTTTGTCTAAGACCATTGCTGTCAATCCAACTGTTCTTTAAATATGTTCTTTAAATCTACTGTACCCAAAAGCCTAAAATTTTTACAAGAAACCTTGCAATGTCTCAAAACTGTGACAAAAATGACAAATAATCTCATTCTAAACAAATATGCAAAATTTAAGAGAGACTGGGCAAAAATAACACTATAATAGTTATGATGTTTAAAATCTCAGTGTTTGTATGAGACATTGCATGAAATTGCAATAATAACCACTAGATGTCAGTAGAAGACCACTAATGGGCTTATTCAGCTGAACACAACTGCTTTTAATAGGTTTGATGATGGAATAACACTTATAAAATCACTGTTATGACATTTAAAATCACATTTAGGCAAAGCTTACAATTTTGTTCATATAGACATATCAATTTTTTACAATTATGCCACACTATGATTACAGTGAAATCTGAAAAAGACACAAACTGTTACAAAGAGAATACTTGCAAGTAAAAGTGTTGGCCCATATCATTTATTTCAAATATCTGTACAAGAAAATGTGTATGCATGCATCTCTCTGTGTGTGTAAACATGTTTATTCAGTATTAATATATTAGTTTAAACTTTTCGTTTCTGTGTGTGTATTTCTGTGAGCATATTCTCCATTTTGGATGTGTTTTACTGTCAGCCATGATTCCAGGTTGGCCTAGACCCTAAGCATACCACCTTAAAGACCTTAAAATGCTCGAACCCCGATAATTGCTGCTTGCAGCTATATTTATTATTATTTTTCTGCCGTAAAACTGATCGTGCAGAACAAACCGTAAGTCCTAGAGACTTCAAACTTGGCCAGATGGTAGACCTCAATTTGGGGAGAACTTATCAAAGTATCAGCCCAATCGGCCCATAGGTGGCGCTACAGCGAATCAAAACGCGAAAGCCCTCATAACTCCTAGACCGTTTGTCCTAGACTCAAGTGCCTCATATCATTGTAATCCTTGGCTCAATCAAAATAAAATGGCTATCCGATTTCATTTCCGGTATGCAAATTTTTCCGCCATTTTGAAATTTGTCCAAAACCTACTTTTGCGAACTAGTCCTAGGTTTTTCGCCCGATCAGAACCAAACCAGTGCAGAAATGTTCACTGGACAGTGATGATCAATAATTATTAAAAAAAAGTTGAAGTTTTGACTCACGGTCGCAAAGGGGCGCCAAAACGTTCGAAAGAGGAGGGGCCACTTTTACTAAAATGGCTATAACTTTGGAACAGAATGACATATCATCACCAAACTCAGAACACGTATGTACACGCTCAGTCTATGGTCAAATCCAAAAAATTGCGGAGCTTGACCACTTGATGGCGCTATAATAGAGAAAAACAGAAAAATGGCTATAACTTCGCAACCATCAGTCCAATCAACCTGAAAATTGGTATGCAGTGTCTCTGTCCAATGTGCCATAAGGGTCTGTAAGGCCATTGGCGTATCTCAAAAAACATGGCCGCCATCGTCCAATAAATTTTGAGCACCCATTAGACAAGGTTAACAGAGGCCGATCGGAACGAAACTCAATGGGCATGTTTGACTCATGGTCCTAAAGGTCTGTAAGAATTTTGAAAGCAATCGGCCACTAGTTGGCGCTAACGAGTTTTTTGCCTCTGTAATCACGTGGTGTTTCACACATCCACACAATTTGCATATCATTGTATAGATCTCCAAATGCTGAGCAATTTTGCCTCAAGAACCATTGCTGTCAATTAAACCGTTCATTAATTATTCACAAATATGTGAAAAACCTACTTTTGCGAACTAGTCCTAGGTTTTTCACTCAATCTCGATCAAACCACTGCAGTCATATTCTCTGGATTCTCTAGATCAATAATTATCAAAAAAATGTTGAATTTTGTCCTTCGGTTAGCTGTAATGGGGCCATTTACAATAGGGGCGTGGCCACATATACCCAAAAGCTTATAAAACCAAAACAAAAACTCAAAACATTACGAAAATTGGTGAGAACATGTGTCAGATGATTCTTAACTAGCATGCAAAGTTTCATGCAGATCGGACTATAGTTGGCGCTATAACAGTTAAAAAGGCTTTAAAAACAAGATTTCTATGGTAAATGGCCTCAGATTGTTAAAAAATGCTCATCTATTCACACAAACACTACACCTTACACTTACATCTGTATGATATATCCCCTCATTCTGAACAACTTTGCATACCACCTGAAAGGCCTTATATGCTCGAACCCCGGTAATTGCTGCTTGCAGCTATATTATATAATTGTTCTTGTTGCTTTTGTGCAATACATGAATAGCAGTTAATTTGTTTTAGATATTTTATTATAGACAGTTCTATTTTGCGGGAGTCCCGCAAATCAATTTATTCTATCGCATCCCGCACACACGAGTCCCTGCCCGACGGCGCTTGCACCCGCACTCGCCCGTCAAGTCTTGTACCGCGCAACTCTTGTACTCTCTTTTCCGTCGAGTCCAGTGCCAGTGGATTAGAGACCACTCTCGTTGGACTAGACGCAACAGAGAGCGGAGTGGTACGACAACAGAAGCTGATGCATTGCTCTCCGCACACGGTACGTTCTCAATAAGTTTTAATGTGCCGTGCTGCCCTTTCAGAGGTTTTAAATCGCATGTGGAGTTTTTTCACGGTTGAAAAGGATTTCTTCCCCTCTAACTGACAACGCAGAATAATGTTCTTGGCCTTTCCCTGCTGAAAAAAACAGCTAAAACCAGCTTAAGATGGTTGGCTGGTTTTAGCTGGTTTAAGATGGAAGTAGCTGGTTTTAGCTGGTCTCCCAGCCTGGCCAAGCTGGTCAAGCTGGTCTCCCAGCCTGGCCAAGCTGGTCAAGCTGGTCTCCCAGCCAGGCTGGTTTTAGCTGGAAGTAGCTGGTTTTAGCTGGTCTCCCAGCCTGGCCAGGCTGGTATAAGATGGAAATAGCTGGAAGTAGCTGAAAGTAGCTGGTTTAAGCTGGAATTAGCTGGTCTTAGCTGGAGTAGCTGGTCTTAGCTGGTCTCCCAGCCTGGCCAAGCTGGTCTCCCAGCCTGGCAAGCTGGTCTCCCAGGTTTTAGCTGGAAGTAGCTGGTTTTAGCTGTCTCCCAGCCTGGTCAGGCTGGAGGTAGCTGGTTTAAGATGGAAGTAGCTGGTCTTAGCTGGAAGTAGCTGGTCTTAGCTGGTCTCCCCTGGCCAGGCTGGTTTAGCTGGCTGGTCTTTGGAGCTGGTGGTTTTAGCTGGTCTCTGGTCTCCCAGCCTGGCCAGGCTGGTTTTAGCTGGTTAAGCTGGAAGTAGCTGGTTTTAGCTGGAAGTAGCTGGTCTCCCAGCCTGGCCAGGCTGGTTTTAGCATGTTAAGCTGGAAGTAGCTGGAATTAGCTGGTTTTAGCTGGTCTCCCAGCCTGGCCAGGCTGGTTTTAGCTGGTCTCCCAGTCTGACCAAGCTGGTGTCCATTTGACCTAATTACAAATTAATCAGTTTGTTTCACTTACTGACAAGGTTCAATTCAAGGTATGTTTAGTGTCATAATCAGGTAGGCTAGATGATACATCTTAAGTTATTCTAGTTGGTAATGATAATATATCTGAGAAGAGTCTAAAATAAATTGTAGTACAAAGTATAGCATAAAATCAAGCTAGCACTCAAAAAATCAGCATAGAACTTAAATCAGATTAAATTATTGTCTGAAGAAATACATTCACCATAGTTGTATGACCAAATATAGTCAGCTGTTTTATTTTTAACGAGTGTTTCGGTATTAGACTTTTACACAAAATATAAATGAAACAAACACAGTCTTTATATAATAAATAACAAATCACGTGCAATTAAAAAACACTAGGAGAAAAAAAAAACAATATCTTTAACAAGAAGTGCTTAAAGCATAATCTGATCACGTGGATCACGTGGTGGTTTGATGCAAAAGTACAGCATAATGCTGTAAATTTTAAATCTACAGAGGCGGGATTTTCTTCAACGGTCGACATTCGGGAGCAGCAATAAGTACGATTCACAACTGCGGTAAGTGATTTATTTCACTTTTAATTTTTCATGCTTGGTAACTGCAGTAGTGTATTAAGGTGTCTACATTCGCAGTAACCGCAGATTAACGAATCCTCCGTCCGCGGGGCGCGAGGGAGACTTGTGCCAGGTTTAAGGAGCGCGGTCGCGGGAGGATTTCACACATTCCCCGGCCTCATAGCGGCGACAGGCGGAAAATCTCTGGGTTCCTACGGTAATAATTACACGCTTCATTGACAACAGTTGTGATTCACGGGAACGTCATGTTGTTCAGCACACTTTCTCATGATTATGTTATGATGTAAATCAAATTTGCACAAGCAGTCATCTGTAAACAGGGGCGCCGAAATGAAACGCGTGACCTTACTTAAGTCTCGCAACTCGCAGTCATCCCGCTCACGGAGGAAGTAGTCACGTAAACTCTGAACGGTGCTGTTAAAGTGGTTAACGTAAGCAGCGAGACGTGCGAGTACCTTTGATAACTTGCTAATTCCTTATTGTTTGATTGTAATGCTTTTTGCTAACTTTGGTTTAAAGAATGAGTTAATCCAGCCCATCTTCCTGTCTGGCCTTTTCGCAGCATATATTCACTCCGGAGTAACCTTACCAGGAGGAGACAGAGGGTAATTTGGAGTTCATTCAAAGGTAATGGTTGCATTCTAAGAATTTGAATACCTGAATTTTACATGTAGATATGTTAAGATCTTTCTCTACTCCAGAAGACAGACAATTTTTAAGGGAGAATGATTCAGATATCTTAAAAGCTAAAACTAATGTGAATTACATATAGTTTGTTTCCTGATTGATTTGTAGATATTTAAGAGGAACAAAGAAGTCAAAAGGAAAAGTGCCATCTAATACAACAGGGCAAATGGTACAGAAGAAACCGGTTGAAGTGAACTCAAGTTGCCACTCTTCTTTGCAAAGTGAAGGATTTTCAGTGGAATTTCTGAAATGTAAGACATACACACATACCAAGATCTTATTATATTCTTTTATTATCTACATTGCCGTTAAATAGTTTGGGATTAGTACGATTTTGTATGTTTTTTATTAAATACGTCTCTTCTGTTAATCAAAGCTGCATTTAATTGATCAAAAATACAGAAAATTAATTGAAAAATAAAAAAAAAGTAATGTTGTGAAATATTATTGCAATTTAAAATATACACTGCTCACAAAAATTAAAGGAACACTTTTTTTATTGGGCCTGGCATAAAATTAATTAAACCTGGCTGATAATTTTCTGGTTGATTAAGCAGCTGAGGGCATTGTTAATCACTTTCAGCTGTATTGGTGTTCATGGACTTAACGACAGGTGCACTACAGTGGCAACAATTACAAAACCCTCAAAACAGGACTGGTTTTACATGTGGAGGTCATTTCAAGTTTCTCCCTCTTGATCTTTTTTGGCTGGTTTTCCACTCGTGCTAGTTTTGGCTTGAGTAATTATCTCTACTGGCAGTATGAGGCGATTCCTTAACCCTCCAGAAGTTGCACAGGTTGTCCAACTTCTCCAGGATGGCACATCCACACGTGCTGCAGCAAGAAGGTTTAATGTGTCTCCCAGCACAATCTCCAGAACATGGAGGAGATTTCAGGAGACTGGCGGTTATTCTCGGAGAGCTGGACAGGGCCGTAGAAGGTCCTCAACCCATCAGCAGGACCGATACCTGCTCCTTTGTGCAAGACGGAACAGGCTGAGCACTGCTCGTGCCCTACAGAATGACCTCCAGAGGGCCACTGGTGTGAATGTCTCTACCCAAACAATCAGGAACAGACTTCATGAAGATGGCCTGAGGGCCCGACGTCCTGTAGTGGGCCCTGTGCTCACTGCCCAGCACCGTAGAGCTCGACTGGCATTTGCTCAAGAACACCAGAATTGGCAAGTCCACCACTGGCGCCCTGTACTTTTTACAGACGAGAGCAGGTTCACCCTGAGCAGCTGTGATAGACGTGAAAGAGTCTGGAGAAGACAAGGAGAACGTTATGCTGCCTGCAACATCGTTCAACATGACAGGTTTGGTGGTGGGTCAGTGATGGTCTGGGGAGGCATATCCATGGAGGGACGCACAGACCTCTACTGCCTAGGAAATGGTGCTCTGACTGCCATAAGGTATCGAGATGAAATCCTTGAACCCTTTGTCAGACCCTACGCTGATGCAGTAGGTCCTGGTTTTCTCCTAATGCACGACAATGCCCGGCCTCATGTGGCAAGAGTATGCAGGCAGTACCTGGAGGATGAAGGAATTGAAACAATTGAATGGCCTTCACGATCCCCTGACTTAAACCCAATAGAACATCTGTGGGACATTATGTTTCGGTCCATTAGGCGGCGCCAGGTTGCTCCTCAGACTGTACAAGAGCTCAGGGATGCCCTCACACAGATCTGGGAGGAAATGCCACAAGACACCATCCGTTGTCTCATTAGGAGCATGCCCCGACGTTGTCAAGCATGCACACAAGCTCGTGGGGGCCACACAAGATACTGAAAAGCATTTTGAGTTGCAGAAATTAAGTTTTTGAAAAAATGGACTAGCCTGCCACATCTTCATTTCACTCTGATTTTAGGGTGTCTACACAATTGAGCCCTCTGTAGGCTGAAAACTTTTATTTCCATTAAAAGACTTGGCATCCTTTTGTTCCTAAGACATTGCCCTGTCGTTATTTGTATAGATATCCAACTTCATATTGAGATCTGATGTATCTAATGTGCTTCTTTAAAGTGTTCCTTTAATTTTTGTGAGCAGTGTAGTTTTTTTTTTTTTGTCTATTTTAATATACTTTAAAATGTAATTTATTTCTGAATTTTCAGCATCATTACTCTAGTCTTTTCATTACTCCAGTGTCACATGATCCTCTATAAATCATTGTAATATGCTGATTTATTGTCAATTTTAGAATAGAAACAGTTGTGCTGCTTAATACACACACACACATACACATATATATATATGTAACCATTTGGCCTGCCCATGACTAAAATTTTCTGGTCAGCTAGTAGTCATTTATTTTTAAGAGATTAGTCAACTAATTGCATATTAATAAACTATATAATTTATAATAATGAACCTTTAATTGCCTATTGTAACCGGATGAACGAGACGAGAGGCGAGCGGATCCATACGCGAGCTTTATTACATGGGCGAGACAAAGACATAGTCGTACAGGCAGGGTCGAGACAGGAGCAGACAGAAATATCACAGGCAGTCGAAGAGAATAATCCAATAAACCAGAGCGATAGTCCAAAAGGCAGGCGGCTAGACAGTCAAAATGAGAAAACCAGGCGGGAAAGACAAAACACTGGGGACTAGGAACTCGGAACAGGAAACTAGGAAAATACTGAAAATACTAAGAATACAACAATACAACAATCCGTGAAGTGCACTGGGAAGGACCGGGGCTTTATAGAACGCCTGATTGGTCACGGGGGCTGACGCAATCAGTGCGGTGGAGGATGGGAGATGGGAGATGCAGTCCGGAGTGTGGTGCAACAGTCAGAGTGTGTAGGTGAGGTGAGAGTGACATCTGGTGGTGAGCGGACAACGGGACACCGACCAGATTCGTGACACCTATAGCCCATCAGCGCTCAAGCGCACACAAAGCTTGCCACAGAACACTGGCAGAAGTAATGATTATGAATGTGTCAGGTAAAGAAAACAGCAAAGAAGACTGCCTTAACCTTATAATAATTCATTAATATGTGTTTTCTGTATTTTTGGCTGCAGTGCTAAAGTCAAAAACGCTTGTCATCTCTACAGTGGATGTGCACGTTTGATTGAATGGATTACACAATCTGAAAATATTTGTTTTCCATTTTAACTGGCTTATTTAAAAGTAGACATTTCGCTTTCTATAGATACATTTTTCATGTCTGTGAAGCAAGCATGGAGTTTCTGTTTTTTTTGACACCCTCAAGTTCATAGAGACCTAGGGCCAGAATTACATCATGGACTTCACCACTTCCTGTAGATTTTTTTTCTATGATTAAGCATCTAATAAAATTTTGATAGACTAATGGTTAATTGATGATCAGAACTCAGGAGGCAGCCCTTGTAACCATAGTCAATTGAGCTGAAAACAGCTAAAAATTGTTCATGCTAAGATATTCCTATTCATATTCATCCATGTATACTCATTTATGAATAAAATAGGTATATTAATTAAACACCTACAGAAATATCCAAATGGAAGTGTGTGTGTGTGTGTGTGTGTGTGTGTGTGTGTGTATATACACACACACTTTCATTTGGATATATCAGTTTTATCTTTATTTTAGCAATAAAAGGAACAACTATCAGGGGCATGTTTCTATGTGCAGGCTGTGTCTGGAAAAAAGGAAAATGTACAAAGACATAACACTATAGTTTGTTTTAAGTAGTTTTACACATTAATAATCTAAATTATTTCTTTTTTACTGTCTGTTTCAGTGACTGCTGGAAACAAAAGGAGCCTGAAAGAGAGTGGGGCATTACATACCCCAAAAAAATACAAGATATAATAAAAAAGAAAAGAAAAATGAAAATGCATAATATGTTTAGAATTCTGTTATTGTTCATCTTCACCATTAATTGTTAATATAGTTTTAGAATTGTAATCATTATTAAAGGGGCTGTAAGATCAAATAAAAAATGTTTTAATGGTTCCTTTTGGTCCTGCAGATTATTAAAAGTAAACATATTACTTATTTGTTGCATTATTTGTCAGGAAAATTGGGGCAGACACTATGTAATCAATCAATCATCAAACAAACATTTTGACCAGCTAAGACCAGCCTGACCAGCTTAAACCAGCTAAGACCAACCTGACCAGCTAAAACCAGCTAAGACCAGCCTGACCAGTTTAAACCAGCTAAGGCAAGGCAAGGCAAGTTTATTTATATAACACATTTCATACACAGAGGTAATTCAAAGTGCTTTACATAAAAGGAAGTAGAATAATCATAAAACAATGATCACAACAATAAAACAAAAAATGTAAAATGTAAAAACTGATTGATATAATGATTTAAAAATTATTTAAAAATTGATTTAAAATAAATTTAAGACAGTTAAAAACAGAAAATGATTATACATAATGAAATCAGTTCGGACGAAGCACAGTGCTCATTCAGTAAATGCACAGCTAAACAGATGAGTTTTGAGTCTAGATTTAAATGTAGCTAATGTTTTAGCACATTTGATCTCTTCTGGAAGCTGGTTCCAACTGCGGGCAGCATAATAGCTAAAAGCGGATTCCCCTTGTTTTGTGTGAACCCTTGGTATTTCTAACTGACTCGATCCTAATGATCTGAGTGGTCTGTTAGGTTTATATTCAGTGAGCATATCTGCAATGTATTTAGGTCCTAGGCCATTGAGTGATTTATAAATGAGTAAAAGTACTTTAAAATCAATTCTAAATATAACTGGAAGCCAGTGTAGGGACCTGAGGACTGGTGTGATATGCTCAGATTTTCTGGTTCTAGTCAGAATCCTGGCAGCAAACATCTAATTCTTGCAATGTTTTTGAGATGATAGTATGCTGATTTAGTTACTGCTTTGACATGACTACTGAATCTAAGGTCTGACTCCAGAATCACACCAAGATTCCTGACTTGGTCTTTAGTTGTTTGACCCCTAGCATTAAGGTATGCATTCACCTTAAAAACTTCCTCTTTGCTTCCGAATGCAATGACTTCAGTTTTCTCCTTGTTTAACTGAAGGAAGTTCTGGCACATCCAACTGTTAATTTCATAAATGCATTGGCAGAGGGAATCAATGGGGCTGTAGTCATTTGGCGATAAGGCTAGGTAAATCTGGGTATCATCAGCATAGCTGTGATAGGCAATTTGGTTCTTTCTCATTATTTGACTTAGTGGGAGCATATACAGGCTAAACAAGAGCGGCGCAAGAATTGAGCCTTGAGGGACTCCACATGTCATGGACGTCCACTTAGACTTATGCTCTCCTATACTCACATAATAACCTCTCCCTTCTAAGTATGACCTGAACCAATTGAGAGCCATCCCAGAAAGCCCGACTCAGTTTTCCAGTCTCTGTAGAAGAATGTTATGATCGACAGTATCAAACGCAGCACTAAGATCTAGTAGTACCAGTACTGATATTTTGCAAGAATCAGAATTTAGGCGAATATCATTTATTATCTTAACGAGCGCTGTCTCTGTACTGTGATGTGGTCGGAAACCAGATTGAAAATTGCCTGACCAGCTAAAACCAGCTAAGACCAGCCTGACCAGCTAAGACCAGCCTGGCTGACCAGCTAAAACCAGCTAAGACCAGCCTGACCAGCTTAAACCAGCTAAGACCAGCCTGACCAGCTAAAACCAGCTAAGACCTGGCTGACCAGCTAAAACCAGCTAAGACCAATGACCAGGTTAAACCAGCTAAGACCGGCTGGTCTTGGCTGGTTTAATGGTCAGGTAATCTCTTTATTAACAATAACTAACCTTGCTTACACATAACACATCAACATATTCTTATAATTCAAATCCGTTAAAGGATTGTTAGGCTGCACTAATTAGGTCAACCGGAACCGGGAACACTTCCCATAACACCCGATGTACTCAGTGCATCGTCAGAAGAATGGCATCTATGCTAATATTAGTCTGTTTCTTTCTTATTCCGAGGTCACCTTAACCACCAGATCCAGTCCGTATCCAGATCAGATGGTCACTGCAGTCCTCCGGATCCAGTCCGAACCCAGCCCAGATGGTGGATCAGCACCTAGAGACGACCTCTACAGCCCTGAATGTCAGCGGAGTCCACATCAACTAGATGAGCCCCAGAGACGGATTCACAGTGAAGACCACATCACCTAGACGGCTGTCGGCACAAGACCACGGGAACTTTGGCCAGAGGAGAACTGGCCCCCCGACTGAGCCTGGTTTCTCCCAAGGTTTTTTTCTCCATTTGTCACTGATGGAGTTTTGGTTCCTTGCCGCTGTCGCCTCTGGCTTGCTTAGTTGGGGACACTTTCTCTTAACACAATATTGCATTTTATTTTATTATTTTTGATTAACTACCTTTACCTAAAATGTGAGTGTTTACTGTTGCCTTTGGCATTGTTGATGTACTGTTTCCTATTTAATACTGTACAGCCGCCTTGCCACAATTCTGTATTGTTAAAGGCGGTATATAAATAAAGGTGACTTGACTTGACTTGACTGACCAGCTAAAACCAGCTAAGACCAACCCTGGCTGACCAGCTAAAACCAGCTAAGACCAGCCTGACCAGCTTAAACCAGCTAAGACCAGCCTGACCAGCTAAGACCAGCCAAGCTGACCAGCTAAAACCAAAGCGGCCAGCTAGAAAAAGTGGTCAAAACCCATGAAACAACCCTGATAAACCAGCTGACCAGCCTGGGGAGACCAGCTAAGACCAGTCTGGCTGACCAGCTAAAACCAGCTAGACCAGCCTGACCAGCAAGCCAGCTAAGACCAGCCAGGTGACCAGCTAAAACCAGCAACCAGCTAGAAAAATGTGGTCAAAACCCCTCTAAAACCAGCTTGATAAACCAGCTATGACCAGCCCGGGAGACCAGCTTAAACCAGCTATGACCAGCCTGGGAGACCAGTGTAGGATTACAAATTTAAGAATCTGTTGAAAATATGCTGATCCTATGTTCTGACATAGCATCACAATAAAACTAAGGTAAAGTACATTGTATTTACCATTTAAGGTAAATATGAGGTTATCAGACAAATGATTCTCTCAAGCAAAGTTTGTAGCAAGATGTCCCTGCCAGTTCCTGTTCTTTTATTGTAAGTCAAATGAGCCAGATTACTGAGATGTTCACCTTTTGTTTGTAATGGCTCTCGGTGCCTCTGCCCTGTCTTTGAGTAGTTATGATGATTGGATTAGGACTGGTGTAAATGGGGCACTTGGCTACACTTGAGTACTTCATTTGCATGCTTTGTTTAGGATCGTCACCCAGATGCTTTGTCTACATTTTAGGGGACTGCCCCCTAAATGTATATAAACTACAATGTATCACTGCCTTAGTCAGACTTTTGAGGACTGCAGAGCTACGCAGAGCATTCTCAATAAAGAATTCTGCTGAAGATACCCAAGAGTCTCCTGGTCTTCTCTTCTGAGTTTCCAACACAGTCCAAGTCCATAATGGAAGCAAACCAAACATAATGCATTTGAAAGTTTGTGTTCTTAAACAAGGTTCAAGAGAAGGATGTTTGATGTTTGTGGGCTTGTGTAGATGTGTGTGAATGTGCTGTGTGTAGTATGGGATAAAAGTCTGTGTGTATGGGATAAGAGTCAGTGGTGATTTAAGGCTTCAATTAGGAGCAAGGATAAACTGTTCAAGGCCTACCTGAAGTCCACTGTACAATCAGAATATTTGCGGCCTGTCCAAGACTAGACGAAACTCACTCACGATCACAGCTTTCCAACCCCACACAGTTCAAACACAGCTGATAAACGAATGGCATCGCGAACATCCGAACACTCGTCCACTGTGTAGCTGGCGTAAGTCTTGTGACACGAAAACCTTCAGTCTCGTTGGTTCATGGTCGGCATCATACTTCACAACAGTGCTTACTGTCTGTTGATTAAGCATTTGTATAGCCCAAACACTGCTATGGAAAGGAGCAGCTTGCTGGAACCTTGGGAGTCAAAACACTCTTCCGCAGTGCAGCAAACAAAGCTTTTAAAACACAGTCATCTCAAATCTTGTCTAAATTCTGGCACATTTTAAAAGTCTAAAGACTCCAGGCAGTTCAAACTGCTTCAACTTTGGCTCTTGGTCTAGTGGAAAGAAGCCTTCACCCACATGCACACACACCTGCATCTAAATTAACCTGATTTCCTCCATTTCCTTCTGGCTACCAACTTCCTCCTACTTGTTGCAATGCCTTATGGGTTCTGTAGTTTGTTTTTCCGTTACAATGCGTACACAGTTAAAGTTGACTTTGAATGGAGTGTAATAAAACCAGGGCAAGAGATGGACTTTCAGGCCCTTGATATGTACTCTGCTGATGATAAATTGTTTGTGATACTCAAGAATGTTTAAAACGCTCAAATTAAATGTGTAGTACTGTGTTTATGATTAAATGTTTTAAGGGTATAAAGTTACAATTAATGTGTAATGTGTACAAAAGATTGCTTTGTGATTCTTGATGTTCAAAACTCGTTTTAGAAAATTTAGAATGTAGTAGAAAAATTTACAGTACTTAACATGAGATCTAGTGCTGTTTTAAAAAAGTGAAATTACTATTCTTAATGTTACATGTTTTAATACAGTTTTAAAAAAAAGTTAATGAAATGGAAATACAGATTTTGGAAAAAAGTTTATAATGTTAAGCTTGATATTTTTGCTGTTTACAATTTTTATAAAAGGTTTTACATAATTAAAAAGAGTATAAAAAAAAATTGTTCACTATGCATCCTTTTGCCACATTGTGATAGAGATTAAAACATTCATCCTGTGAAAAATGTGAGAATGTAATAGTTTTGAATGTTCAATAAATGTCATGAATAGCATTCTGGCCTTTTTAATGTGTTGTATGGAGCACAGATTTGCCATCACAAGGTACAAAAGGCTTGTCACTGGGGCAGTACCCTAAAAAGGACACATTTGCTCCTTTTTTAAAGGTACACTATGGTACCATAGCACTATAAGGTACCATTTAGTCAGCAGGAGGTACATATTTGCCTTTGAAAGGTACATACTGCAAGGGTACAGATATGTACCCATGTGAAAGGGTACAACAGGTGTACCCTTGAGGGTACTGCCCCAGTGACAAGCTATTGTACCCCTGAAGGTACAAATTTTGCACATTTTTTCTGACAGTGTATTTCACTTAAATCATTAACAGCTTAACAAAACGAAAGGGGGGAAATGTGCTGAGTTTCGATTCACTGTGACACGAACCAAAGTTCACGTAAACGAAAACGAGGCGGAAAGCCGTTTTATTTATTTTGCCAAAGCTTTACAGTGATGAATGATATCTTGCTTGTATAAGCACTGGTATGACTAAATTAGGAGTAACAGTTGGGAAAACAATGCAGTGATCGCGCTGGCGCCTCACACACACATAACATTTTGCCTCCTTGACACTGCAGCCTGTTCATTATCAAAATAAAATACATAAAAAAACATATAAAAGTTACAATGCTTAATTTAAATAGTCAGTTGTTCCATTTAGCATGACCAGCGCCTCACTGTGCTGTTATAGTCTTTGTGAAGGATAATGTGGATAATTTGGTGTGGAGAGAAGTGAATAAAATAGCCTAGTTGTGTTTATAATGTTTGTAAACATTTTGATTTAGGCTACCGGTATTTTAGGCTACATTAACTATTTCTGAATGTGATAATTAAATGCGACGTTTGCTTTCCAAAACATTCTTTTACAAGTAGCGTGTTTTAACTGTACAGCAAACATTTGTAATGTCTTGAAAAAAAATATTTTAATGTCTTTTAAAGCATTGAAAGTTTTTTGTTTCATTTAAAAATTTGACCAAAATCTAGAAAAGATGATGCTGAATTGGCTATGACTAAGGACAAGATAGGTTACCAGTTTTTTTTTTCTTTTTGAGTAGCCTAAAGAAAACACTAAACGGTAGCCTAATAATACAGAGAAACGCATGAACGGAAAATACCAATTCTGATCGGAGTGAACCGATTTTTTTTTTTAACCTAAGTTTAAGCCCTGCTTAAAGCATACTGAGCCCCGCACATGACAGGACAAAAAAAATTAAATCGTCTGCACAAATTCGTTTTCTCATTTTACTAAATTGTGTGCACGAATATTCGTTCCGTCATTTTACTAAGTCGTGCACACGACATTACTAAATCGTGACCAGGATTTAGTTGAATAAAATCAACGAATTTATTGAAACGAGGGAGCGAATAATACTATTGTGCGCACTATTTAGACTTTTTCATGTGTGGGGCCCCATAAGCCACTTTAAGTGTAAAAATTCCTCTATCATTACAGCGCGGTTGTCTTAGAAGTAGTGTTTATAAGTGAAATATGAGAAAAATTAATTTTCCCCGGTTGCTATTTTAGAACATTAATCCCGCTCCACTGCACTACCTTTGCGCTCACGTCTCGCGTCTTTTGCAGTGTCTCGAAGCACTGCCTTTTAAAGGGTCGGGGGCCCCATGCACCGCGGGGGCTGCGGGGGTGTCCCCTACGCCACTGCTTGGGGGTCCCCTGGTTTTTCAATAAAAATATAATACTTCAAACATAAAACTAGTGAAAATGATAATGAAATGGTTGGATTGCTGTATTAAATTTAGACCTGCTCAGGTTAAATCATATTTTATTTTTACGCGTTTTTACAGCATTGCGCATTATAACCAATCACACACGACTCTGTTGAGTTTAGAATGCAGTGACCAATCAGAGGCATTCAGAACAATCATTGCTGAAACCTGGAGTTTTGTTCAGACTGATGCTGCGTTCACGCCATATCGTAATTACCGTAATTTCGAGATGACAACGTTCTACTCGGAGCTGTTCACGTCCTCGGATTCGGAATTATGCTTTTCTGTGGCAACACTATCAACGCCTAAACAGAGCCTGCGTTGATCAGTTGGTACAGCGGTCATGTGGTACAAGTCGTAGCTCTCAGAAGACTCCCAGTTCCCTATCTGTCGTACACTCCGAGTTGTGTCGAGTAGTGTACGACACTAGGGGTCGCTCTTGAGAGCCCAAACACCTCTGACAGTTTAGAGAAAGGCCAATGAAAATTGGGTGTGCAGATTTGCATAGCTGACCACGCCCCGGACGTCCGGGTATAAATAGGGCAGCGTGTGCATCTGCTCACTCGTTCTGTTTTTCGGAGCCGAATGCAGCGTCTCTGCGTGAGAAGCGGCAACATTCACCTCTCTCGTCGTTGGATCTACGGCACAGACAGCGGTCTCTCCCTCTCTGACACTGCTCGTGTTGTGAGAGTCCCCTGGGTGCGTCGACGGCGATCTTCAAGAGAAGATTCTCTTCTGCAGAGAGCAAATTTTCTCTAAAAGAGCTCCACAGACGGATTGTGTGTTTCACGATGCCTTTCCGTCTGTGTCCTACTGGGTGCGGATTCTACCTTTCCCCGAACGATCGGCACGAACGCTGTGTTCAATGCTTGGGGCGTGAGCATGCTGACGCAGCGTTCGCTGAGGGAGGTTGTCAGCACTGCGAAGACATGCCCTTGGGCACACTCCGCTCGAGAGCCGCGTTCTTTTCGAAGAAGCCGCGGCGCTCCTCATCTGCTTCCCGCTCCGGTCCTTCTACTTCCGGGTACGAGGCCGTTGCGATGTGCGTCGAGGAAGAGCGGCAGGTGTTGAGCGAAGTTTTGCCAGTTGCGTCCTCGCAAACCGCTCACCCTGTGTGTCCACCGATTGAGTCTCCGGACGATTTTGAAAGCTCGTCTCAGTATGGGCTGGATCTTTTGTTCGGGGCTCCTGCTGAGGAAAAGGCAGCGTCCGTAGCATCGGAGGGAGAGCCGTCAGAGGCTGACGTCACAACCGAGTTCGCCGCTCCGGCGGTTGAATCTCAGTCTGTGGCAGACGCCGAAATGGCCGCCGCACTACAACGGGCAGCCAAGGAGATCGGGGTTGCGTGGGTTCCCCCGCCCAGCCCTGAGCCTTCAAGGCTGGATGACTGGTTCCTGGGCAGGGGGCGTGACTCGAAGCCACGCTCCTCCCCGGTCCCGTTTTTCCCGGAAGTGCACGAGGAGTTGACGAAATCGTGGAAAGCCCCTCTGTCGGCTCGTTCACGGTACGCTAACTCCCCGTCCCTCACCACCCTCGATGGCGGTCCAGCGAGGGGGTATTCGGAGGTTCCCCAGGTGGAGAGAGCGGTTGCGATGCACTTGTGCCCGCAAAACGCCGCCTCCTGGAGGGGCCGCCCGAGACTCCCGTCCAGGGCCTGTAAGTTTTCGTCTGCGCTTGTAGCGAAGGCTTACGCGGCCTCTGGGCAAGCTGCGTCCGCCCTCCACGCTATGGCGATTTTGCAGGTCTATCAGGCTAAGGTTCTTAAAGACCTGCACGAGGGTGCTCCCGACCCAGAGCTGTTACACGAGCTGCGCTCAGCGACCGACTATGCCTTACGGGCTACGAAGGTTACTGCGCAAGCTCTGGGGCGGGTGATGTCCACTATGGTGGTCCAGGAGCGCCACCTGTGGTTAAACCTGGCCGAGATGCGAGACGCCGAGAAGGTTCGCTTTCTCGACGCTCCCATTTCCCAGGCTGGCCTCTTCGGCGAAACCGTGGAGGAGTTTGCCCAGCAGTTCTCCACCGTGAAACAGCAGACGGAGGCCATCAAGCACATCCTGCCTCGGCGTGCAGCGAGTTCCGGCCCAGCTCAGCCGACGCAGCAGCCTCCGCCTGCTCCCCGCCGTGGAAGGCCCCCTACGAGGGTGGCTCAGACCCCGCAGCCTGCCGGGTCTGCAGCCAGACCCGCCCAACGGTCCAGCACTCGTAGGAAGGTGGCACCGCCAGCTCGTCCTCAGGCCACTAAGAACCCCCGGCAGGTTTCGAAGCGTTCCTGAGACGGGCAGCCCAGGGAGGAGGGATCGTTTGGCCTGTCCGGATCCACACTCGACGAGGGGACGAGCGCTGGATTCGGCTTCCACCCGGCTGTCTGCCACCCGGCAGACGGCCACCACTTGGTCAACAAAAGAGCAATTTTCTCCTTCTCTGGGCATATTACACAGCACCCCCGACCCTCCGCTCGATGGTCGGATGCTGTCTCCTCCGTTCAGGGCATGCGGTCACACACCTTCTGTGCTCCCTCATGCTCTAGAACAACGGGCTTGGTCAGACGATCTCCCCTGTCGGGTGGATCCTCTGCTAAGCTCGCACGGCTCGGTCTCCCTGGGCAAAGCAGCCAGTGGCCTTCGGGGCTTCTTACCTCCGACCACACGCTGTTTTCCCAGCGAAGGTTCCCCCACCCTTGGTACGTCGAATGTAACTCCTCTGCGGCCCCTAGCGGAGAACTTTCTGGATTGGCTGAATCTCCCCAATCCTTCCCGCTGGCTGCTCAAGACCATTCGGCTCGGCTATGCTATCCAGTTTGCACGTCGTCCGCCCAAGTTCTGCGGTGTTCTCACTACCTCGGTCCAGGGCTCCAACACCGCGGTTCTTCGGGCGGAGATCGCAGTCCTTCTGGCGAAGGGTGCGATAGAAACTGTCCCCTCAGCCGAAATGAAGAAAGGGTTTTACAGCCCCTACTTCATTGTACCCAAGAGGGGTGGTGGGCTCAGACCTATCCTGGATTTGAGGGTTTTGAATCGGGCCCTACTCAAGCTCCCGTTCAAAATGCTGACCCTCAAGCACATTCTTACGTACGTCAGGTTCCAGGATTGGTTTGTGGCGATAGACCTGAAAGACGCGTACTTTCATGTCTCGATCCTTCCAAGACACAGGCCGTTTCTACGGTTTGCCTTCGAAGGACGGGCATATCAGTACAAGGTTCTCCCCTTCGGCCTCTCCCTGTCGCCCCGCGTCTTTACGAAGGTAGCAGAGGCTGCCCTTTCCCCCCTCAGGGAAATGGGCATTCGCATTCTCAACTATCTCGACGACTGGCTGATCCTGGCTCACTCGTTGGATACGGTTTGCGTACACAGGGACATGGTTCTCAACCATTTGGCTCGCTTGGGGCTTCGGGTCAACTGGGAAAAGAGCAAACTCTCCCCGGCGCAGAGGATCTCTTTTCTCGGTGTAGAACTGGACTCGGTCGGCATGTCTGCACGTCTCTCCCCGGAGCGTGCACAGTCAGTTCTGAGATGCGTGGCAACGCTCAGGTGCGGCTCAGCGGTCCCCCTAAAACAGGTTCAGAGGCTCCTAGGGCACATGGCATCCTCAGCCGCGGTCACGCCGTTGGGTTTGATGCACATGAGACCGCTGCAGCATTGGCTCCGTACCCGAGTCCCCAGGAGGGCGTGGCACCACGGCACGTTCCGTGTGAACATCACACCATCGTGCCGCCAGACACTCAGCCCTTGGACGGACATCGTGTTCCTTCGGTCAGGAGTGCCCTTGGAACAGGTGTCCAGACGCGTCGTTGTCACCACGGACGCTTCCAGGACAGGCTGGGGTGCCACCTGCAACGGGCAGGCAGCTTCCGGGGTCTGGGCAGGCCCCCGGCTGCATTGGCACATCAATTGTCTGGAGTTGTTGGCAGTGCTTCTAGCTCTGAGGAGGTTCTGGCCTATGATTCAGAACAAGCACGTGTTGGTCAGGTCGGACAACATGGCGACAGTAGCCTACATCAACCACCAGGGCGGTGTACGTTCCTTTCGCATGTCACAACTAGCCCGCCACCTCCTGCTCTGGAGCCAACACAGACTCAGGTCCTTACGGGCCACTCACATTCCGGGCGATGCCAATCGAGTGGCCGATTCTCTGTCACGACAGGTTTCGCTCGGAGGCGAGTGGAGGCTCCACCCTCAGTCGGTTCAACTGATTTGGGATCGATTCGGCCAGGCGCAAGTGGATCTCTTCGCCTCACCGGAATCCACCCACTGCCAGTTGTGGTACGGGCTGACCGAGGCTCCCCTCGGTATAGATGCACTGGCACACAGTTGGCCGAAGGACCGGCTCAAGTATGCGTTTCCCCCGGTGAGTCTGATCGCACAAACTTTGTGCAAAGTCAGGGAGGACAAGGAGCAGGTCCTCTTGGTAGCCCCCTTCTGGCCCAACAGAACCTGGTTCTCGGACCTGGTTCTCCTGGCGTCAGCTCCTCCCTGGCGCATTCCCCTGAGGAAGGACCTCCTTTCCCAGGGGAAGGGCACAATTTGGCACCCGCGCCCCGATCTCTGGAACCTCCACCTGTGGCCCCTGGACGCGACCAGGAGGACTTCAGAGATCTCCCACCATCAGTGGTGAACACACTCATTCAGGCAAGAGCTCCCTCTACCAGGCGGCTGTATGACTCTAAATGGCGCGTGTTTGTGAACTGGTGTTCTGCTCGGCTAAGGGACCCACGGAGTTGCGGCATCGAATCAGTGTTATCCTTCCTCCAGGAGGGCCTGGACAGGCACCTATCTGCCTCGACACTTAAGGTTCATGTGGCCGCTATATCGGCTAATCATGACCTGGTGGGTGGCAGGTCGGTGGGAAAACACGATTTGGTAATCAGGTTTCTGAGAGGAGCCCGGAGACTGAACCCTCCTCGGCCACATCTTATCCCCTCTTGGGACCTTGCTGTGGTTCTCCGGGGCCTACAGCAGGGTCCCTTCGAGCCTCTTCAGTCAGTCAAACTCGATGCTCTCTCCCTAAAGACGGCTCTCCTGACTGCGCTCGCCTCGGTAAAGAGAGTGGGAGACCTCCAAGCCCTCTCCATCAACAGTTCGTGCCTGGAATTCGGACCAGCGGATTCTCACGTCGTCCTGAGACCCCGGCCTGGATACGTGCCCAAAGTCCCCACCACTCCCTTCAGAGACCAGGTGGTGACTTTGCAAGCTATCTCTTCCCAGGAAGATGACCCCAACCTGACCTTGTTATGCCCAGTCCGTGCCCTGCGCATCTACTTGGAACGCACTCAGCCCTTCAGACGTTCTGAACAGCTCTTCGTCTGTTATGGGGGACAGCAGAAGGGGAAGGCTGTCTCCAAACAGAGGATCTCCCACTGGCTGGTGGACGCAATTCGGGTGGCCTACCAGGCCAGAGGCCTACCCTGCCCTCTGGAGGTAAGAGCCCACTCGACTAGGGGCGTCGCTGCCTCGGCAGCCCTGGCAAATGGGGCCTCATTAACAGACATCTGTAGAGCTGCAGGTTGGGCTACACCTAACACATTTGCCAGATTTTACAATTTACGCATGGAGCCAGTGTCAGCTAGAGTCTTGAATACCAGCTCTTGACTCAGTTCTCTGGTTGGTGTAGAGCTTGCTTTAAAGCGCTTCCCCTAACGGTGATTACGCTTCTGAGTTTCAGTAGGTTTCCTAGCGTGAACCCTGGACACCATCTCCATCATTGGCACCTCTGGACGTGGCAGAGTTTTGCGGAGGGACTCGCTACGAATTCGGTCACAAGGTATGGTCACCTTTGTTCTGATTGAATTGTGCCCCATATGTAGTGGCTCCTTATGTGGCCCCATGTGTGTATCCCCACCTATAACTCCTGTAGTGCGGTGTTTCCCCTGAGGACTGGTTTGTCTCTAGGGTCTGAGTCTGGTGGTCTCCCCCGGTGTGAGTCCCACCTCAGCCCCCATGTTTAATGTTGTCACTTGTACCCCCCCTGTTGGGCAGGTTGTGAACTCCGTAGCGCCGTTTTTCCTTCGGGGAGGAGGCGCTTTCCCAACGCTCGCAAGACACTCGGCCGCTCTACTGAGGAAGGCCCGGCTGCAGAACCCTGGTACAGGTCAGTCTTGGGCGTTGGATGGTCACGGAGGAGGTGAGCTGCACTTCGTTAACACGTTGCCTGTTACTTCTGCGCTTATCACTCGTGACGCGGCCAGTAAGGTGGCGGTTTTCTACGGGGACCCCTAGTGTCGTACACTACTCGACACAACTCGGAGTGTACGACAGATAGGGAACGTCTCGGTTACGTATGGTAACCCTCGTTCCCTGATGGAGGGAACGGAGACGTTGTGTCTTCCGTGCCACCTTCCTGGACCGCCTCTGAGTGAGTTGAGACCCTCGGCTCCTCAGATCAGAACGAGTGAGCAGATGCACACGCTGCCCTATTTATACCCGGACGTCCGGGGTGTGGTCAGCTATGCAAATCTGCACACCCAATTTTCATTGGCCTTTCTCTAAACTGTCAGAGGTGTTTGGGCTCTCAAGAGCGACCCCTAGTGTCGTACACTACTCGACACAACGTCTCCGTTCCCTCCATCAGGGAACGAGGGTTACCATACGTAACCGAGACGTTCACAAGTTGTAATTACAAGTTCTACGAGGACGTGAACGCTTTTTACAAGTTGGAATCTCGTAATTACGGGAATTCCGATATGGCGTGAACGCACCTATAATTCCCTCATTATGAGCAACAAAGTGCAGATATACGAACTATGTAAGTAAGAGATTTATTTATCATACAGTGTATGGACAGCTTCACTGATTATAAGAGGAGTTATAGACTGACTGTGCTCATTTAGAGTGCGTTCTTTCACTGCCTAATTCAGTCTATTAAAATGCATTTTTCCAAAATTAAGGATATGTGGGTAGAAAATGTATATTTATATAATTTCATATGGTTAATCAATATCCCACGAAGAGTGCCTTTTTTTTGTTTTTGTTTTTGCAAAAATCACAAATGTGATATTGATTTTATACAACAGTTCAATAAACTATAAGTTAATATTAAGAGACTTGCGTTTAAGACACCATATTGCCTATTTTTGCTCTATTTCGCCAACAGAAATCATTCCAAAACACAGCCACTGCACTGTTTTGCGTCTCTAAACAACATGGCGGTGTTTTGTTCCTGAATGAATCAATCGCAATGACTCGCTTATTAACTGTGACTTACTGACACCTACCGGCGGCTGTAATTCCACATTTAAATTACATTTTCATTTTTTAAAATAATTTTAAATTTCAGCATTTTAGGTTTAAAATATTAAAACAGTTTTCATGCATTTGTAACTGCAGGTTAAATGCATTCAGTGGGTAAATACATCTAAATGCCAATTCAGATGCAGTGTTTGTGTTTCCTCTATATTGAAAAGATGAATTTTGTTGATAATGATTTTATTTGTGTGATAACAGCCTAAAATGTCTTATTATTCTAAATGACTTTATTGATTATATATAAGAATTTGACACAAAAGATAATGCACACTTTCAGAAAAAGAATGGCTTCATAAAGGTTAAAAAATGCCCACAAAAGGTAAACATCACTTTAAACTTGTTTGAAAATATGAATTTCCTCAGCTAGATATTTGATTCTCCTTGGCTTAGTGATTGTTTGGTACACCTAATTCACTGATCATCGTAAAATAAGCATTTATCTTAGAATCGGGTTTTCTGAATGATAACAAGGACAAAACAAAAATATGAATCATATTTGTATAAGTTTTGTGTGTGTGTGTTTGTGTGTGGGAGGGAGGGGGTGATAGGTCTGGTTAGGGGGACCCCCCAAGAACTTTGACACAGTTGGAACACTGTTTAAAAATGATCATCCCTCAGAAACAGAGAAAACATCTTTCACAAACATCTACATGTCTGTCTCTTTAAAAGTGTTTATTGTGTCTATGATGTAGTGGTGTTTGTATTTGTAGGGGGTTATTATACACAATTTCTTTTCTTGACCTCACCAATTTTCAAAGCCTGGCTACGGCCACGCCTGAAGTGGAATGTAAATCGTAATTCAGCTCAATTCATAGCGCCATATATAATAATGAGCTGGTGATGTTAATCAGAGGACCAAAGGAGACACATGTAATCCTACAGAGCGTTTGGTAGCACTGGGTTAAAGCCAGCCTCAGTCGAAGTCGAAAACAAAGGAGGAGTCTTGGACAATCGGTCCAATAATGCGGCGTCGCTTTTACCCACGTCACTGTGACGAGGAGTGTTGCGTGGGCTAGCTGTAGCAGCGTTAGCTGTGTAACGGTGATGCTGAAGAGGGTGTTTGAGGATTTCCGAAATATCGACGTAGATCGACATTCATGAGAGGATTTTATTAACGGTAAGTGAATGTTTTATTATATACAACGAGCGCCTTGTTTAATGCAGAGTTTAACGCATATAAGGCGTGATGAATGTGTGAATGTGATTGAGTGAACGACAGATAAACAGACCAACAGGGAGAGACAGACATCTAACGTTACTATTCATAAAGCCCTGATTTAATCTTTTAACCCCAACGTTATTGTATTAGTAGCGATTATATAATAATAATAATAATAATAATAATAATAATAATAATAATACAATAGTAATAATTCAGGAATAACGACTAAGGCCTGTTTGACTTATTAAATCACCATTTGATCAAATACTCATATTGGCTTTATATAAAATGCATTAAATGCATCAGCTTCAAAAATGCTTTTAAAAAGTCAGCCTTTGACAAATTAGCAAATGAACGTATTAAATCGCTGTTCAAATAAAATACATTTAGTAAATAAGTTAATAAAGCATTAAAAATCAGCCTTAAAATGCATTTCTTTTTTTTTTTCAAATACATTTGATAAACCTCTTTTTCTTTAATTATTATTATTATTATTATTATTATTATTATTATTATTATTATCTTTTCATGAATAATGAATAAAACCTGTTTGATTTATTACATTACCATTTGATCGAATATGTCATACATCACTTAAGACAGATAACTCAGATAAGTCATATACATCATGTTTTTGGTCCATATCTTAACTTTTTTTCCGTATCATACGCTATCAATATGTATCATGATATTCATTTGCCATTAAAGGAGAAGTCCACTTCCAGAAGAAAAATTTACAGATAAATTACTCACCCCGTGTCTTTCTTTCTTCAGTCGATAAGAAATTATGTTTCTTAAGGAAAACATTCCCAAATTTTTCTCCATATAGTGGACTTCAATGGTGCCCCCAAGTTTGAACTTCCAAAATGCAGCTTCAAAGGGCTCTAAATGATTCCAGCCAAGGAAGAAGGGTTTTATCTAGCAAAACGATTGGTAATTTTCTAAACAATTTATATACATTTTAACAAATGCTCGTCTTGTTTAAATCTGTGTGAACTCTGTTTTTTTCCTGTTCAATACGGTCAACACATACAGTTAGGGTATGTCGAAAAACGACCATCTCGTTTTCTTTCCCTACTTCAAAATAGTCCTGCATCGCTGCAGAAGTACCGAGTCAGTGTTTACTAGGGATGTCACAATACTCAATATAATATCGAACCGTTCGGTACGACTTCCACGGTTCAATACGCGCTTTTGAATTGCGGTTTTTCGGTTTTGCATTTAAATAACTTCCTTGTTTTATTTTTCTCTGAATTTGCTGTATGTTTGCCCACGATTTCACGTGCTTCAATGAGGAAACGCTTCCCCGCTTATATTTGAAAAAGCAACACACGCAGAGCATCTTCCATTCTAATGTCATGCAATGATAAGCCTTTCTAAACCTGTTGTACAACAAAAGAGTTAAAAAAAACAAAAGGTTTTAAACATTATGACTTGTTTTTAATTCACAACATCAGTCCAGTGTTTGAAATAACTTCCTTATGTGATCTGATGTGGATTCTTATCACAGAATGAGGCAGACGATAAATTCTTTGCTCATATTCAATGTATGTCGATCAGCAAGGGCTTATGAAAATACACAAGATACCTTGAAGAGCACAGATAAACCATGTATTATTGCAGACAAGTCAAAACGTTATATCTTGTTTTTAATCAGTTATAACAATAGCGATGCTTTTATCCATATTAGAGAAACTGGAACGGAACGTCATCAGCGCTACTTCTTTGACGCATATGTGTTTTTTTGTTTTTTTTTTTGCATGAGTATGAATGAAACCCATTCTATTTTGTGTAAAAATTGAAAAAATAATACGTCTCTCAAAACAAAAATTAAGCAGACACATACTAAACCACGATTTTTGTCAGTGTACAGAGGTTTACGTGAGTATTTTGTTAATTTGTTGCAAAAACTCCACACTGAAGTGGCAAGATATCAGAACTGAACCGAAAACCGTGGTTAAAAACCGAGGTACGTATTGAACCGTGGACTTACTGTATTGTTGCATCTCTAGTGTTTACAAAGTGAACATGCAGAGAAGATCAAGTGCCCTTTACAAAAAAAAAAAATAAATAAAAAAACGGTAAAACAGCGAAACAAGACGGGAGTTTTTCAACATACCCTAACTGTATTGACCCGGATTATACAGACTATAAATTGTCAATTTGTTTGGAAAATGACAGATCGTTTTGCTAGATAAGACACTTCTTCCTCGGCTGGGATAATTTAGAGCCCTTTAAAGCTGCATTTAAACTACATTGTGGAAGTTCAAACTTGGGGGCACCATTGAAGTCCACTAAATTGAGAAAAATTCGAGAATGTTTTCCTAAAAAAAACAAACAAAAAAAAACATAGTTTCTTATCGACTGAAGAAAGAAAGACAAACATCTTGGATGACAAGGGGCTAAGTAAATTATCTGTAAATTTTTGTTCTGGAAGTGAACTTCTCTTTTAATGGTTAATGAAATGCTTTCATCACAATTCAACTGTACAGAGTAAGATACCTTTTAATGTATGGTGTTTTCCACAGATTTAATACAAATTTAGTAATTGGATTTATCTAATTTATAACAAAAACATTGCTTTTTATTTTTGTCAAATAGGTTGTTACAGAACAGAACTCTATAAATTTAAACAATGGTGAAAAAAAGAAACCAAAACATTTCCCCTCCCCTTTGGGTCATTCCGTATCAACTTAACCAGAGGTCCCTGGCTCAATATTTTAATTTTGCTATTTTTTTTTTTATATGAAGAAAGGAAGACATGTATAGTGATGAAAGCCAAAATATTAAATGTCATGGATGAATATTTACTGAGTAATCCACTGTTTTGTAGAGGGGGGTCAAAAAGGCCATTTTCACCTGAGATTCAAAGCCAAATTACAGGGGGTTAAAATGACTTCAGAAAGATGACAGCATTATGATGTTATTTTTACACAGAGATTTCTAGGTTTGTTAGTAAAATCTGTTGACTTTAGCGATGGTGAGCATTCAAAAAGGGGGCAACCGCACTTTTCGAGTTTTTTCTCCAAAATGTTAATGTCTGTAACTCAAGAAGTATTAAAGATTATATTAATGCCCCTTTAGATATTGGGTCTTAACAAACTTTCCGTTCAGCATCTTCATTTTTAGGCCCTATATGGTTTGGTTCCAGGGATATTGGAATTTCAGTATGGCTCCAGGGGCAAATCATTAAAATGTATCTTTATCTCTGTGTAAAAATTATATTATGATGATGCTGCCATCATTCTGTATCTGTGCCAGAACTGATCCAGGTATTGGACTGGTGCTTCCTTTGATATGAATAGAAGTATTGAAATGTAACATGATTAACCTCAATGTTAATGGGCAGGATTATCATGTTTACCACAGTGAGTTTGTGTTTGTGTGTGAAATGTTCATGTTTTCAATGCCGTTACAGTGAAGGTGTAACTTCTAAAGGTGCGTGTATGTTACAGCTCTGTGTTATGTCTGTGAAGAGCCCATCAGACCTGCTCAATGAAAACGCTTACGTCCCACCTTCACTGACCCTTGACCTCTGTTTATCACATGAAGGAAAGCTGGGCCTGACAGATACTCGTGGGTCAACGCCTTTCTCTCTAAAGAGTCAACTTAATTACGGCAGCACCAACTCCATCCAGCTTCTCAAAGGCATTATGGGAGGACTTGATGATGACGACGCATCCCTCCGGCACCAGGAAGATGAATGGAGCAGAAATCAGGAGAACGAACATGGTCTTCCAGGCTCCGAAAGCAACGCCAAGTGGATGAAGGAAGATCAGAATCAAATATGCAAGTTAGCAGAGCAGCAGCAGCAAGACCAGAATCTCAACCTGGTCGAAAACAAGAACGAATCCACTGACAGAAACCCGAACCAGAACCCACAGCGGCGCCACGAAGAGAAGAACAAGACCCTGAAAGCGCTCTGCTCTGACCTGCGCAGTTGGGCGGCCGATGAACCTCTTCTGATTTACTCTTCTGACGCTCTGATGGAGAAGAATCACGAAAGCCAAGAGCAGATGAGAGACGAGGAAGCGGAGAGAGAGAAAGAGGAGAGTTTAAATCCCAGTGGAGCCGAGAACACGGACTCATCTGAAATTCCGAAGAAAGGAGGTGAAGGTGGCGGCAGAAATGCATGCTTGCTTTTCAGTAAGAATGCCGTTCCCAGCGACGAGGACTCCAGCTGCATGTCGCTGTCACAGGGAAGCACTGCAAGCAGCACCCCGGACGGAGAGCCAGGTAGGTCACGCAATGAGATGAAAGCCGAAAAAACGGCAAGACCCTGTTTACACCATCTTAAGTGGCCTGTTAAAAGCAGGATTCTTGCCCTTTTTAGGAAGGTGAATTTAAGACTCTTTTCGAGACAAGTAAAGAAAAAGAATGAATTGAAGGAAACAGTATTTCTATGGAGTGCACAATGAGTTGTGTTAGTAACACTTCAAAATTTGATTATATCTGCTTAAAAAAACAAAAAAACAAAGCAAATTTATTTCACCTCGACTTAACTCCACCCAAAACTGAAAATTCTGTCATTAGTTACTCACCCTCTTGTTGTTCCAAACCCGCAAGATCTTTGTTCACCTTTGGAACACAAATTAAAGAAGTCCACTTCCAAAACAAAGATTCACATATAATGTACTCACCCCCTTGTCATCTAAGATGTTCATGTCTTTCTTTCCTCAGTCGTAAAGAAATTATGTTTTTTGAGGAAAACATTTCAGGATTTTTCTCCATATAATGGACTGAAATGGTGCCCCGAGTTTGAACTTCCAAAATGTAGTTTAAATGCGGCTTCAAACGATCACAAATGTGGTTGTAAACGATCCCAGCCGAGGAAGAAGGGTCTTATCTAGCGAAATGATCGGTTATTTTCATAAAAATAATAGTTTATATACTTTTTAATGTCAAATGCTCATCTTGTCTTACTCTGCCTGAACTTTGTTTTTGTCCCATCTCATGTTCTCCCTCAACTTTAAATTCGCCCTATATTGCTGTTTTACCTTTTTTGTAAAGGGTTGTAGGGGATCTACAGAAGTCAATTTTGCTCAAAGGGAATCATTTAAGATTGAACAGAATCTCCGTTTTACAGCGGACCAATAAATCGGCCAGTGATTAATTTGGCGAGCCGTATAACACCAATTCTGTACTGGACTAATATCCAAAATATAGTGAAAACACTATTTATTAGCACGGTAACAAGGTCGGCAGTTTAAGACATTAATTTATAAGCACATAACACAAGATACTTCTCTTTTCAATATAAATAGGAATTTATTGGAAAAACCTAAGACATATAAACTAATCTAACACATAGACGCGCATTCACACATTCATACAAGTCGCAGAAAGAGAGAGAGAGGAGGAAAGAGTGAGTTTAGAAGAGTGAAAATATGAAATCCCAAGTTTATAGCATAAGTATATGCAATTGCTTAGACCTGAACAACCATCAATCATTTAATTAACCCTCGCGTTGAGTTTCTCAATGAGGTTATTAAACTTTATATTAAATGCACCAGTTCAGCTAGAATCTGGAGGTTGTACTTGCGTTGCCTTTGTGTTAAGGGGTTTCCTTTGATGACGTCGTTGCAGAAAGGGGTTCCCCAAGGTTGCTGATTGGTTGGAAGTCCGTGGTCATTGGAAGTGATGTCTTGGGCGTTGGCTGGAGGATGGAGTTGTGTACGCTGGTTGAAGTTTTGAGGCGGGCACGAAGTCTGAGACACGGCTTAGCGGCAAAACTTAACTTAGAACACGAAACTCTCAACGGAAAGAAAAGATTAAAGTAAAAGAAAGAAATGTGACGGTCTCCTCATGTTTTCACTAGAGGAGTGGCTGGCGTGCAAGCCAGGAAGCGTTCAAAGAACGCAAAAAGCAACGGCAAAAATGATGGCAAAAAGCATGGCGAAGACCAATAGCTAAAAGCTAAAAGCAACGGCTAAAAGCATGGCTAGGAGCGATGGAAATAGCAAAAAGCCCAAACTAAAAGCAAAATTTGATGGTGTCCTGTGGTTTTAAACTCAGCTTTGGACACATCCCAAAATGGTGTCTTGACCAATTAGATGTTGTCTTAACTCGGGATATTGCTATGTTTCTCCTCCCAAAACATAAATCAGCACGTTATCTTATCAGTCACATGGTCAGAATTTTCCCGCTCTTGCAGAGTATAATTTGGCCATGATTCCTATAACATGAATACAACGCATTTGACAATGAATTGATTGGTGGAAACATTCAAAGCATAAATTTTCAAACTCAAACATACCAAACATGAATATAAACCCTTAAGCTATTCAATAGTTATTAAAAAGGACATACACAACGAGTGATTAGAACATAATAGACAAATGTGTGGGTGACATACATAGTAGGGAGTTATGCAATGGTCTGATGTTCATTCATAAGTCCTTTTAAGCATCATTTTGGTGCATATTTAGGTAAAATGGACAGTCTCTGCCATTCTGTGAACTAAGGGCATGTTCCAAGGAACAAAGGAATTTAGAAGGAACTTGGTCTGGTTCTTGTCTTGGGTGGGGGAGCACCACCCAACAAAGTTTCCTCATGTGATGGTCCTGATGTGCTGCATCTTTGACCATTAATCTTGGGTTTCTCGCCCCAATATTGACAATCTCCTTCCTGAATTGGGATTATCAATAATTGTGTTCTTCTTGTTTTAATGTTGCAAGTTGTTCAAAGCTGTGAAAGTTGGTTGGTTAGGCTTACTTCTGGCTGGCTGGCGCCAGGGTTTCCTGGACAGATTTATGACGTGGTCCTGGCCCCTTTGTGGAATTTGGCTCTTTGGTTTCAACCAAATGTTCTGATCGAATCTTCTATTTGTCTGATTCGCTCTGATACCCTACATATCCCCCCTTCGGTCGACGATGTGTTGGTTGATGAAGACATCGGCGAGCGCTGGAGAAACAAAGGCAGAAGAAGCAGACACCAACACAGCAAACAACAAGACAACACCTCCAGGACAGTTACTGTACTGGTGCAGGGCATTAGGTTATTTATGGTACAGTCACTTACATTTAACTAGCCAGCATAGTTTAGTACACTGAGAATAGTCAAGTTCAATCTAGAAATTGTTGTTCGAATTTGTTTTGGTAGGTTGATTCTTTGATCAAATTTTGCAATTAAAATTTGTTTGTTTCTTATAGGTTTTAATTTAGAAATGTTCACCTTTGATTTCTGGTGAATCATTTGTGGTAAAATGGTTTGACCTATCGGGCATGGAGCTCTTTGGCTTCCATTCAGTTTAGAGTGGCTTGTGGATATTAGGCGTGGCGAGTCAATCCTAATATCAGACCTTTGACCCCAGTGGGGTGGCTAGGAGTTTCACCTGCTAAAGAAAGAGAGAAAGGAAAGGGATAGGTAACAGAAAACAAACAAAAACAAAGGAGCTGCGGGTTTTCCTAGTGTGGCTAACAACTACTGTTGTGCTAGGATGCTGTGTGCAGCTAGGGTGTCATGTACCTTGACTTAGTGTCAGGTGTTCTACCTGTGGTGAGGATAATTGCATGTTCCTGCATGATGGGTGTAAACTACGTTAAGCTAAGATTTGAATATTCTCCTTGTGGGAAGAATATGTTGGTTGAATGTGTTATCAGTAGACGTAGTTATGTTGTGTGTGTTAATGATGTAGTGCAGTGTATGGTCAGATCTGTTTCAGTCTGTTTTGGCTCCCCCCTTTTCTTGTATGTCAGTGAAGACTGGCTCTCTGCATCCTTGGCTTGGATGAGGGCGTGTCCATGATCTCATGGGGGTCAGTCCAGCAAGGCAGGAAGTTCTTTAGCAGACAGTCGGAGGTTTAGTTTGGCATGGCTGTGTGAAGCTGGGATGCAAACGTGGTCTCCTATGGTGCATTCCTCTTGTGATGCCTTCTGGTTGTGGCAGACCTTCCGACCTTCTGTGCTTTGGTGGTTGCTGTTGCACAGACATGAATGTGGTTCTTGGAGTTGAAGTTCATTTAGCAGTTTCTTAGTGACTGATAGTGACTGAGGTGATGTTGTTTGGTACCTCAGGGTTTACATCAACGGTGGGCCGTGAGAGACTTGCTCGTTCTGGGTGGTTGATGAACAGGTGATTGTCATCTCTGATATGGTGGTGTACCAGGTGATCGCCGGCCTTCCGTTCTGTCGCTGGTCACAGCGAACATGACTCATGTTTCTAGTCATTTGTGTCTAGCTGGTTTTCAAGGAACTCTTTCAGTTCTTTCATGACTTGTTCCATGTCTTCTGATGGTAAGCCATGTTGTTCTTGTGGATACTTAGCACCATGGATGTCTGAGTGGTGCTGATGTGGGTTTTGTCGTCGTTTACCCACTCTAGTTGGACGAGACGTTTGATTGGCTTTGTACGTCCAATTAGGTTTCCAGTTGATCCTCTCTTTTGGGATTTCTGAGAAGCGTAGCTTGTCCCATGGCTTTTCGCAGCGGCTGGGCTGATAGCTGTCGTGGAAATGGGGGTCACGTTCTCTGTGCTCTTGATGGAGGACTCTGGTGTCGTGATGCCACTGGGTGTCATCCAGTGCAAGGCTTGAGTCTTTGGTGACAGAGTTCAAGAGTGTGGGTGTTTTGTTACCTTTCTTTAAGGCCATCTTTTGCTTGTTGTAGGCCTTCTGTGTTAGGTCACGCAACTGTTGGATAGTCATGGAGCGAGGACAGGCCATGACGCCTAGATGACGACTGACTCCAGGGTGCAGATTTTTTAGAAAGAGGTTTTTGAAGTTCACATCCTCTTCAAGGTCAGGTTTGTTGTGTGCACCAAAGTAGGCTTGTCGGAGCCGGTTGTAGTAGGCTTGTGGAGTCTCTTGTCGACCTTGTTTGGTTTCTAAAGCAGTTAACAGTCCATATTCAGACTCTGGGTCTGTAAACTCTTTAATCAGGACCTCACGAAGTAGCTGGTAATTTGACTTTGTGTGACTGGGTTGTCGATCTAGGAAGTTTCGTACCTCGGGACTTGACGTGGCTCTTAGGAGGTACAACCTGTCTCTGTCAGTCACATGAGGTCTCATTTCCAGGTGAAAGTCGATATCTTGCAGGTGAGCCTGGATGTCGTGGCTCTCTTTGGAGTTCGGGTTGAACTTGCAGATGTTGTTAGACAGCTTGCTTAGGTCTTTGATGGTCATCCCATGTGCAGCTTGAAGGTCTGCTTGGATGGGGTCTGTTCTTTCGGTGACAGGAAAGAGTTCTGTGGCAAAGGCAGGTGAGGTTTTGGGTTGTGGCTCTTCGCTTCTTTCATTGGATGCCAGTTCTTGGACGTGGGAGTCTGTTCTGCTCAGCAGTGGTGAGGCTGAGGGATGTTTCTCCCTTCTTGGCTCTTGTTTCAGTTCATAAGCATGTTTGAGTTCTTTTCTGACCATGCAGAGCTCGTCGTTGGCATCATCTAGATGTTGGGTCAGATTATCTATTTCAGTGCTGTACCTTTCAAGGTGGTCTTCTAAAGCACTGATTTCAGCATTCTGGTCTCTGATGTTTTTCTTGGCTTTCTCTAGTAGCTGTTCGGCATACTGAAGTCTGTTTACCAGGTCTTTCTGGGCAGCGTTTGCTTGTTGTTGGTCACGTTGAGCTGCTGCCAGGGCTGCTTGGAGCTTCTTAACTTGTTCCGTTGTTTCCTGCTCCCTCTCGTTGGGTGCTTTGAGTTGATCTTGAACTTTCACGTCCAGCTTGTCTATGCGGCGTTGGGCACGTGTCAGCTCCTCTTGGAGGTGGGTGATGTGCTTGTCGCTCAGGTGCAGCTGGGCTGTGAAGGCATAGCTTAGGGAGCTTGTGATCTTGACTAGCTCCTCATGGTTGTTGTTCTGGCTTGGATCATGTGTCAGGAGTCTTCTCAGGATTAGGATTATTATTAGAAATAATAACAGTTCAAAGGTCTTGGGGGTGAGGCTTTCTGCAATGCCTCTCAGCCAAGTGTTCACATCTTCCCCTTGGGCGATGGGGTCTGCAGTATGCTGCATGTTGGCGCACTGAGGAGAAGAGGGACTGACACAGATCTGTGTGGTGTAGAAGCCTATGTGTGGTGGGACAACTAAATGTTGTGTCAGTGATTGTGAACCACTATTGAAGTGTGGTGATGGATGTGTTGGTCTCAAGGTGTCTAGGCAGACTAGGGATGTGAAGACTTCGTCACTCTAATGAGGAAGAGGAAAAAGAGAGAAAGGTGAAACACAATTCAGTGTAATAAATCAATTCCTTTGCCAATGGGAATCTTCCGATTAGATTTTGTTATCAAGAAGGTAAACAATATTATTATATCTCTGTTTGAGACAAAAGAATACAATAATAATGTTGATATCTCTTTTCTTAGTCTGACAGGATTGACACCGTACACCTTACAGTTGGACCGCCTACCAGGGATGCTTCGAAAGCGACGGTTGTTCGACACTTATCTCTATTAATTGATCTCAGCGTTTGGTGAGATGCAAAAATTTGGAATGCGTTTTAAAATGCAGGGAGGTTAGGAAGAATGAAGGAGGGTTTGGTTACAATCAAATTCATAAGGATAATTCGTCTTCGACAAGATTGTTTATTTCATTCACTTAGAATCGATTGATGGTTCTTACAGGTCCCTAAAAATGTGAAGAGGGAAGAAAGCAGAAGAGAACAGGAGAGACTTGAGTAGAAGGACAGGAAAGGAGAGTAGATCTGGTCCACTCACAGACTGTGTTGCTGTTATGCCCAACTACGAGTATAGCGTTGTTAATAGTTGCCGTACAACTAATGAAACAACAATAAAATTTGAGTGAAAGAGAGTTGTCTTCCTAATTTATTCGAACTTGTAGCGAGGGATAACAATGTCTCCTGTTAAGGGCTCAGGTGTGTCGTTCCCGAACTAGGATACCAGGAGGAAAGAGAGAGGTAAGATAAAGTGGAACTGAAAGTAATAAATGGCAAAATAATCAAAATGGAATTAAATGAAAGAGGAAATCAATAAATAAATATAGAGGCTAAGTGTATAGCCAAACAGGAAGAAGGAAGGGTAAAACGCAATAAGAGTAAGTGCGATTCTGAATAGAATCTATTAGTAAGGGTTATAAATCAGTTAGAATAAGTTTACTTAAACTTTCAAAGTTCAAGGCTCATTCTTACCTACAATGATTAACTGTTAGGCGTAAAAGAATACTAGAAATAATGATCATATGAAATGACCTGATGAGGAAATCTGAATGATTCCAAATAAATTTAATGTTTGAATTAAATTTGAATTTGGCACAATTAATAATTGTGGAGCAGTATTTCCATTTCTAGTAAAATGCAAATAAGTAGTAGAAAGTGAGAAATTGGAGAAATAAGAAATAGAAAGAGACCAACGGGTGTATTAGTTAAGATGTTCAAAGGGTTAAATCACTTTAGCTTTACCCAAACACACTGTATACAACCAGTAGATGTTAATGCTAACTGCTAACCTTTGAGGCTAATCTTTAGCATAGATTTCAATGTAAACACAACAGTTTCGTTAGCTTAGCAACACCGTAGAGTTTGTTTACATATGACGTCGACGTGCTGCGCGTGCGCAGTTCAGAGTTGCTCCGGAAGTAGGTTAAGACTTCCGAGTCACGATCGTAACTATGGCAACCAAACAAACTTTAGTGGACTAAGCACATGAATGTTGCATTGCAAGTACAGTTAAGCATGTTAAATGAAATGTCGGCGCATTTCAACACTGTACAAATAACACCACTTTTAGTTGGTTTTGCGATGTGGCGCTTTAACTCTTAGTTCGTTTAGAGTTAGATTTGAAATGTATTCAAATACAGCTTGGCGCTACAATAGGGGAAACAAGGATATCGATCTCGGCGGATCGTAAATCTACGTGTCAGTTTCTCTGGGCACGTAAACACAACACAACAGGGTTTCTTCGCTGTTGGTTCAAAGTTAACTTTACTTGATCAAGCTTTTAAAACACTCCCATTCAGATCACACACGTAGTGTAACACGAGATATGTATCTTAAATTCACTTAGTGAACAGACACAAACAGGCAAGCATTATTTCTAATGTTTAACCCAGGGAGTCGAATAGCATAGTTGAATTGGCAATGGAACACGCACTGACAATCAATCTATGAACAATAAGGCCTTAGAAATAGATTGAGGAACACGCTCAAACTATTTTTATCCGTCGATTTATTTCCCTTTGAATTACTGCAGTTTAGCTCTGTTCAGCTAACGGTGACTGAGATTCCCTGGTCGGGAGTATAGCTATTGAATGACACTGGAACACGCAATGACATCAATTCAGCTATAAACAAGGCATTACAGAAAATGAGGAACACGCTCAATTTCGACCTTATTGTACGATCTCAGATCTTACCTTTGAATTCATTTACTACAGTCTATAAGAGAGGCGCGAACTCGAGTTGCAGCCTTCTCTGCGCTCATGCATTCAAGCGTTCAGTCATTCAAGCGGCCGCGCGCTGCTTACGTCACACACACGTATCGACTCAGAAGTTTCTCATCTTTCATCCGCAGCAATAGAAAAGATGAAATAACTTGGTTTATGCCTAAAAATTAGATTAAACTGCCCGCATCCTCCACCATTATACTGTAGGGGATCTACAGAAGTCAATTTTGCTCAAAGGGAATCATTTAAGATTGAACAGAATCTCCGTTTTACAGCGGATCAATGAATCGGTCAGTGATTAATTGAGCGAGCCGTATAACATCAACTCTACTGGATACTAATATCCAAAATATAGTGAAAACACTATTTCTTAGCACGGTAACAAGGTCGGCAGTTTAAGACATTAATTTATAAGCACAAACACAAGATACTTCTCTTTTCAATATGAATAGGAATTTATTGGAAAAACCTAAGACATATAAACTAATCTAACACATAGACGCGCATTCACACATTCATACAAGTTGCAGAAAGAGAGAGAGATGAGGAAAGAATGAGTTTAGAAGAGTGAAAATGTGAAATCCCAAGTTTATAGCATAAGTATATGCAATTGCTTAGACCTGAACAACCATCAATCA